>ML787798.1:778058-794657 GCA_009831015.1 Picea engelmannii | reverse complement strand
TTTCGGGCCTGAGGGACTAAATCTACGAAAAAGAAACCCCCCCGGAGTCCATAGTTAAGCTCTTTTCAGACTCCCTAAAATTGAAAAGATTGCCGAGTGACCTTATTCTTTCACACTCGTTAAAACGGTCCAGAAGAACATTCTTGATGGAGTCCATAGTTAAGATTTTTTCAGACTCCTTAAAATTGAAAAAATCGCCGAGTGATCTTGTCTTTGTCACACTCGTTAAAATGGTTTCGAATTGACGTCTAGTCGGTGCTAGTTTACCCCTTTTTTCGAACTGACTAGACTATTGACGAAAAAGGTACCCCAATGGAGTTTCCTTTTATGCTTTTTCAGACTCTCTAAACATGAAAAATCACCGAGCTTCCCTTCTTTGGGCTCTTTAAACTTACATCGAAGGATGTTACCATTGTGTGTTCTATCAACCGCATCTGCATCCTTTACCTTTCAGCCTAGTAACAGTTTGCTTTTGCGTCTTAACACCTTTGGCCACTGGAGGATTTTTCCCGAGTATCATTTCCTAGAACATCAGTCTTGTCCTTGTGCCTTGAGCTTGTATGTTTGCTATGCTCGTTCCTCCACTGTAATGTAATATTCCTTTATTCTTTTTCAAAATATTCAAAAAGAACAAAAAAAAAAATCAAATATACCCCAAAAAGAGGATGGGAAAAGTATTTTCTTTGTTGGAAGCATTATGAGTCGCCCTTGGATAAAGCACATCTGTCCATTTGATGCATCATACTATGGTATGTAGTACGACCTTAGGAAGCTTTGCTCGTTCCAGAGTTGTTTCCTCCACCGTTTGGTTACTCTTCCAAACATATGGAGAGTTTGCGTTGCCTTCTGCTTCGTAGACTTATTATTAACAGATATGCTGCCTGAGTCTTATCACTTGTCGTGCTATTGTCCAAGGGAAGTTTATTACTTAGCCTGAGTCATCCACTCTGCAATATGTCTCTTGTCCGCATACCCGACCATCCTGAACGTCCAATCAAGTCTTTGTTCGAAATCACTGAAGCCTTCAGTCCGATCATCAAGATTATCAAGTCCGTAACCGACGAGTCGTCGAAGACCTCTGGGTAGTGTAGTCATACATTCACACTCCTACCCGAGTTTTAGAAGACTTTGAAGTCGTTGCTCGATCTCTGAAGTACAACCATCAGACCAAATCAGCTTCTGAGAGATGGATACTTCATATGTATATCTTTCTGATTTTGAGATGTAGCTCCGCTGTGTATTGTTCGCGGCTACTCTTTATAGTTATTTGACATGGATCTACTGTGTATTTGATTGGTAGCCATGGTTCTGATTTATCCCGAGCATGGGTATGCCCGCCTCAGTGAGACATTTGATATTTTTTGCAGACGACACTTCCCGATTCCTGATTCCTGGGCTCACTCATTCAGCATCTCAGTACAGATTGGTAAAGAATTGGTAATGTATTTCGGCCATCAGATGCTCTTTTGAACTCACACATTAGGGGGCATCTGTTATAAACCTAAAATGCACTACACAGGTTTACCTGGCATCAGGCCAACTCATGCCTCTTCCTAGCCAAAACCATGTTGAACAAATCCTCAAAAAACCACTTAAATCAAGGAACCCACGCCCTAACCTTTCATTGGGCGCGGGTAACCGCTTGCTGCCCTTCTACTGCACGCGGGTGACCGTGGGCTAACCCACTACAGCCCGCGGTTACCTAACAAAGCAGAAAATCATGGAAGTTTCTGCCGGGACGAAGAGATTTTTGTCAGTTAACTGGAACTCCCAGCCATGCATGGCCGAGAGTTTGCCAAAAACCCTAGCTCCTTCTAGCCTATAAAAGGAGGGGTAGGGGTACTATTCAAAGGAGGAAAAAATCATAGCAAAGAAACTCTGCCAAATTTCCAAGTCCATTATTGTCCCAACCCTTTAGCTTTGCCTCAAGCCTCAGGAGGAATTCATGCTACAGCAGTTGGAGGACAAAAGAAGAGGAGGAGCCCAGGATCAGGATCGAGGAATGGTGGCCAGTCTCAGAATTCATTGTAAGTGATTCATTTTGAGACTAATGAAAAAGATGCTTTTCCCGTCCCAAGTACATGAATCTCATCTATGTTATTTGATTTATGTTTTATTTCTAACCCTCTAGTAGATCAGTAGCATGCATGTGTAGTCTTGCCTTGATTGCAGGAAGATTTGTGGAAGGGGCAGCACCAACGAGGAAATAAAGGCTCAACGGAGGATCTACTTCAATCATCGGTAAAAAGGTGAGTCGATTCTTCCCATGTTTGCATGAGAAAAGGGGTTGAGATTTTGGGTAGAAGGTTAAAAGTTAAGTCTTAGGGGTCATGATCTGCATACAAGCTCAAAACCCTAGCTTGTTAGTCCGTAGGGTAGAACACCCCACAACAGAGTATTCATGCACGCACAGTGTTGTCTCCCCTGAGCTTCTCAAATGCTCAGACCCCTAAGGGGTTTTATCCATCTTCCTTCTCCCTCAAATGGAGAATGTAATGCCCTCCTGGCTATTTCTCTGCTCAAGCAATCTCTTGCTGAGTTTGTAGGGTGTTCATCAACCCTGTGAATATCCTTCAGTGGATTCCTCCTTCAACATACAGAATTCAAAGAGTTCTCTTCTCTCCTCTGTGCCTGTCTGCACACTGACTCAAATTCCCTCCTAGCAGAGTATCTTCTCACAGAACGTTCAACATTTCTGTCCTCCTGTGAACCTATGCACCCGCTCAATGCCCACCTGACAGAGCTCTCAGAATTCTCAGTGATTCTATTTTTTTTCTGTTTGAACTCACAGCAGAGTTCTCCTTCAGCACCCTGTGGCTGTGCTTAATGCCCACTTGGAAGAGCTCTACATAACTTACATCAAAGTTCTTTCTGCAACTATGTCTTTCTCCCACATAGCCTTGCCTCCAAGGTATTCAACAACCTTGAGGTCTTCCCTAAGTTGTTGATTCTAGTTCCTGTGCCGCAGCACGTCTTCGTCTGAACCCACAGTGTTCATAAATGCATCCTCTGTGCACGGCTATCAGAACCTGTAGCGTTCTGTCACACCCTCCTGGTGTGAAGCCTCAAATACCTTCACCTAAAATCAAAACAACCTGCAAATTCCTAGCATACATTCACAACATATAAAGAACACTCACAAACATCCATTCAACACACATAAATGCAGGAAAAACTACTCTTTGTATTAAAATGGCAAATGCCTGTTTGTACAAGGGTGTTCCTGAGCACGGCCTGTAACAAGGTCTCAGCTCCTTCTCTTCCGATTTCTACTCGCAGATTCTCTTCAACTACAACTCAACTCCTTCTCTTCACTACTCACACTCTACTTACACAAAATGAGATCCTAAGTCTCTTTTACCTGAGGGGGATCTTCGAGCTCTTCCCTCCAACCTACCTACCCTATTCAATTTCATTGAATGGGATGTCTAGTCCACATCCAGATCTAGATCTCAGTCTTACAAAACATTAAATTCCTATCTACTACAGCTTGCACAAAGGCACGGCTTCACAACTCACCAACTTAAACATTTAAATTACATTCAATTTAGATTTACATGAGGACTGCGCCTCTCTTCATATTGAATGCACGCACTCGACGTGGCTAGATGGCTGGCTAGCTGACGTGGAGAGATTCTCCTGCATCACATTTCTCCAGTCAAAGGTATCACACCACTTGCAACTAAAAATAACACATTGAAAACATGAGAATCCCACTTGCATGATCTATTGTATCTTTCCAATGTAACATAACTTCCCCTCTATCAAGTTTTGATCATGGTGGCTATCACAATTAGATTGGTTGAACTCAACCTCCACTCCACAATATTGTATGATGTGTCCATCATTGGCATCTCAATGCGAAAATGATGTCCATATGCCCACATAGATGGGAACACGTGCACATGTAAAATGCAAACAAAGGACGATGTCATATGTCTAATAACCCGAGCATTAATAAAAACATAATACATGTTATAATTCAAATGTGCAATAATGTAAATTGAACGTGGTATTCAGAGATGTTATACATGTTGGAATACTAAGAGAGGGGGCAGTGTGAATCAATATGAGCACTTTATACCACTTTTAACCACAATATATATTCTTTCACTTTATCAACAATGTTGAAAAATTTATCACCAATGTATCATCTATGATTTCATTCAAAATATATATCATAATGATGTAATAATAAGCAACATCAAAACAACATCACATCAAGAATATGTTGAAAAGTCAACAAGAAACATGTGTCTAATTTACTTTTCCCTTAAATAAATTGGACAATAAATATTAATCTATTATCTCATAATTACTTGAATATAATTAACTAAAATGGAAAATTAGTTAACTATGGGAAATTTGAGTTCAAAGGTTGGCTGGTAAGACATGGAGGTGACTTGAAGTTGTATCAGAGTTATAAGTGTAGTTATGAGAGTTGTGAAGTAGTTTAACTTAGTTAAGTGAGTTAATCCCAGTTGTACTAGTTGTAATTGAACTTACACTAGTGAGAGTTCAGTGAATTAATTATTAATTAATTCACAATCAGTGAAGTCACATGTAACTGAAGATTCACCATGGTTAACTACATGCATGTTAGATCCAGTGGAGACCCAGTTGAGATAACATGTGAAAGGGACAGTTTGGCTATCAGTTGTGATTTGAGTGAAGTGATCTCATGAAATCACACATGCAGTGGATATGATCATGAGCATGTGCAAACTAGGAAACTCAAATTCATTGTGAGAATTCTAATTGTAGGGATTGTGCAGAGGAGGCAGGCTGTCTGGAGACAAAATATTGGCACATGTATTTGTTGAGTTTTGTATGACAGTGTGAGACGATTGTATTGTACTGAGAGCTCTTGAATTAGAGTTTTGTATGAGATTGTTTCATCATCCATGATATACATAATAAATGATAGTGGGATTTTTAGCTTTACGCATTCCAGGGAAAACTTCTGTGTTATGTGTTCTTGATTTTTCACTTTGTGATCGTGGTTTAATTTCCGCAAGAATATTAGTCGAAGAGATTCTGTATTTAACAGTGGCATATAATTGTTAGATCAGAAGAATCGCAGGAAATACTTAATCTGTACTGAAATTTCTACATAGTATTAGAGCCACGAAGCTACGGAAGTGAGGTGCAAAAATAATAGTATTTTTGCAGGTCCCGTCTCTAGCAGGGTGCGAACCTTAGTACTAAAAACTTTGCACATTTATAAGTGCTGGAATTATCGCACCCTACTCAAAGGAGAGGTTCGAACTTCCTTAATATTTTTGCAGGCTGCTCAAAGGAGAGGTGCGAACCTCCCTCACCCCATTGTGCATTACAGTGTGAACTCCCTCCAAGAGTTCGCAGGCTAGACATAGGTGAGGTGAAAAATTCCCTCAGGCTGGACACAAGTGAGGTATGAAGCTCCCAGGGAAAGAGGGATTGCAGTAGTTGATTTTGTGGTTGGATAAAATTTGAATTTGCAAAAGGAATTTCTTGGTGCTATAGTTGATTCAAGATCAAAATGTCTTTCAATGTATTGAGGTTGGAGTATGCACTCAAGGGAATCTCAAACTACATTGCTTGGAAGGAAAGGATGGAAGAAGTACTCGAAGACAATGGCTTGAAGGAATACATTGACAAAGATGTTCCTAAGCCGGATGCGACAGACACTGCAAATCTTGATGCATGGCAAAAGAAAGTGGAAAAGGTGAGGATGATTCTGTTGGAGGGAGTACGAGACCACATTGTCTCAAGTATCCATGGGAAAACCACACCACATGCAATGTGGAAGGTTTTGATTGATATGTTCCAAAACAACAACGACCATAGGAAATTGGGGCTCAAAGATAAACTCAGGAAGATCAAGATGGCGAAGGGTGACTCCATTCCAAAATATCTCACAAAGTTTGTCCAATGTCAGGATGAGCTTGGAAGTGTGGGAATAATAGTCACTACTGATTATTTGGTGAGCTTGGATCTCCTAGGACTTCCCAAGAGTTGGCATAGTTATCAAGACTCTGTCAATGGAAGGGAAAAATTTCTAGATTGGGAATGACTATGGTCGGATCTAGTGCAGGAGGAGTTTAGGTGGAACACCAGAGATGGATCTTCATCAAAGAGTGATGATGAAGAGGATTGTGATTTGACTACCAAGGAAAGGAAAGGGAAAGGGAAGAAATTCCATTCAAAATCTGATTCTAAAGTCAAGAAGCTAGATTTGTCCAAAGTGAAGTGTTTTCACCGTCACAAACATGGGCATCTCGCTACTAACTGTCCACAAAAGAGGAAGAACAAGACGATTGATGGAGCTACAATGGGTGAGGTTCTTGTCTCGCAATTTGAACTTGACTTCTCTTTGATCACATGCATGGCTTCACCTGCATTAGGATCAGTCTGGTATTTGGATAGTGGCACTTCCTACCACATGACGGGAGATAAAGAGTCTTCCAGTGACTTGAAGGAGAAAGATCTTAGAATTCATATAGAGATGGGAAATGATGGACGATACAATGTGACTGGTATTGGTAACATTACCTTTCAAAGGGAGTCAGGTAAACCATTTCAATTGAAAAATGTTATGCATGTTCCATGTCTGAAGAAAAACCTGGTCTCAGTCGCAATGTTGGAGGACAGAGGCTATGACGTTGTTTTCAGTGATGGAAAATCTTTCCTATGACATAAAGCAACAGTTCAATTGAAGAAGATAGGGATTCAACTTAAGAATATCTACATGCTAGAGGTAGATGGCTACGGTGCCATGGTGGGAAAGGAAAAAAAAGTGGTGAGACGAGATGAGGGCGAATTATGGAACAGGTGATTAGGCCATCTTCATCATGAAGCCTTGAAGATCATGCAACACATATCTAATGGACTTCCAAGGGGAACACTTGCTCAGTTAGATTAGTGCAAGGGGTGCACCCTGGGGAAGTATGTAAAGTCCACCTTTCATGAAAAGGAGAACTGCGCTTCGATGATCCTGGAGAGAATTCACACAGACGTGTGTGGACCATTCTCAGTTGCTTCAACAACAAAACATAGGTATTATGTTATTTTTGTTGATGAATTTTCTCGTAAATGATGGATATTCTTCATGCAGAAGAAGGATCAAACATTCTCAAAGTTCTATGAGTTTAAAGCATTGGTGGAGAAAGAGTCGGGGAAGCAAGTGAAAGCTCTAAGGAGCAATAATGGTGGATAATACATCTCTAATGAATTCAAATAATTTTTCAGCAGAGAAGGAATTCAAAGAGAACTCATAGCGCCTCATAACCCACAACAAAACGGGGTCACAGAGAGAAAGAAAAAAATGATTGTGGGTGTTTCACGAGCGATGTTGCATGATCAGGGCCTACCAATGCATTTGTAGGTAGAAGCATGAAATACTATGGTTTATGTGCAGAACCATCATCCTCATAGAGTACTTGGCATGAGTACACTTGAAGAAGCTTTCACTGGTAAGAAACCTGATGTTTCTCATTTTAAATTTTTTGGCTCATCTGTTTATGTGCATGTGACCAAGGATTCCAGGAAGAAGCTGGAACCCACTGCCGAAGTTGGGATATTTGTGGGCTACATAGAAACACCCCATAATTATCGTGTGTATTTGATGAACAGTAAGATGACTGTTATGCGACAGGATATAAAATTCGATGAGTGGAAAGCCATGCGGTTGCCGCTTGAGAGGGAGCTATACTTGCATGCAGAAGAGGAACCGCTAGTTCCCAAAGATGAGTCTCAAGATGTGGATCAGCCACATGAGGAGGTTCATGGAGTGGAGGAAACCACTCAAGCAGATCCATCCATCAGAAATGGTAGAAAGCGTACCATGGAAGCTGGCAGATTGAGACTAGATGTTGCACAGAATGTAGACGCCCCTACTTCACAACGCAGACATAGATAGTCTCCTGATCGATTTGATGGATACATGGATCTCATGAGAAATTGTATTGTGACTAAAAAATCTTCCTTTCAGGAAGCAGTGCAGGATCCTACTTGGGTTGATGCAATGGTAGAGGAGTATGACTCCATTGCCAAAAACAGTGCATGGCAAATTGTCCCAAGACCGGTCGACAAATCAATGGTAGGTTCGAGATGGATCTACAAGGTAAAGAAAGCTATTGATGGGAGTGTGGAGAAATACAAGGCCAGGTTTTTGGCTTGAGGCTTCTCACATATTGAGGGGATAGATTATGATGAGACCTTTGCACCTGTCTCAAGGTACTCTTCCATAAGATCCATCCTTGCACTCTCAGTGCAGATGGGCTGGCACATTCATCAGATGGATGTAAAAATTGTGTTTCTCAATGGGATCATTGAGGAAGAAGTGTACATTGAACAACTAGAAGGTTTTAAGACCTTTGATAGAGATTCACATGTGTGCAGACTCAAGAGAGCATTGTATGGGCTGAAGAAAGCACCCTGTGCTTGGTACACTCAGATAGACAACTATTTCACTGGATTGGGCTTCACCAAAAGTGAAGCGGATGCAAAACTATACCAAATTTTGGTGGAGGGTAAGATATTAATCATTGTTCTTTATGTTGATGATTTAATACTGATTGGTGATGAGTAGCTTATACACTCATGCAAGGAGGATCTTGCAAAGGAGTTCGAGATGAAAGATTTGGGCCTTCTTCATTATTTCCTTGGATTGGAAATATGGTAGCGAGATGGTGAAATTTTTGTGTCTCAAGGAAAGTATGCAAGGGAGATACTGGGTAAATTTCACATGGAGGGATGCAAACCCATGGATACTCCTCTTCTAGGAAACTAGAGGAAAGAGGATGCTACTTCTGGAGAGGTAGTGTATTTTACTGTCTATCAACAATTAGTAGGTTCGCTAATGTATTTAGTGAACATGAGACTGGACATTTGCTATGCGGTTAACCAGTTAAGTCAAGCGATGGTTAATCCTACCAAACTATTTTGGAAGGTGGGTAAGCATGTCATGAGATATCTGAAGGGAACATCTGAGTATGGATTATGGTACAAACAGATGAATGAGGTGAAGTTGCATGGCTTCACGGATGCAGATTGGGTGGGCAGCCCAACGGATAGAAAGAGCACATTAGGGGGGATCTTTAGTAGCAGATCTACAACTGTTTCTTGGTACAGCAGGAAACAAAGATCCATGGCATTTAGTTCAGCAGAAGAGGAATACATGGAAGCAAGTCAAGATGCATGTGAGGCTATCTGGATGAGAAAGATCTTGGTTGGTTTGTTTGGTTCTCATTTAGATCCGACAGTGATTCATTGTGATAATCAGAGTTGCATTAAACTCTCGATTAATCCTTTGTTTCATGATAGATCTAAGCATATAGATATACGGTATCATCATCTCAGATATTGTGTGTAGCGGAAGATCATGTTGCTTCAATACATTCCTATGGAAGATCAAGATGCAGACATTCTGATGAAGGTGCTCACCAGGAGAAAATTCAAATATCATAGAGACAGGATTGGGGTGACATATAATCCCTTTCTTGTTGAGAGGGAGTGTTGAAAAGTCAACAAGAAACATGTGTCTAATTTACTTTTCCCTTAAATAAATTGGACAATAAATATCAATCTATTATCTCATAATTACTTGAATATAATTAACTGAAATGGAAAATCAATTAACTATGGGAAATTCGAGTTCAAAGGTTGGCTGGTAATACATGGAGGTGACTTGAAGTTGTATCAGAGTTATATGTGTAGTTATGAGAGCTATGAAGTAGTTTAACTCAATTAAGTGAGTTAAGCCCAATTTTACTAGTTTTAACTGAACTTACACCAGTGAGAGTTCAGTGAATTAATTATTAATTAATTCACAATCAGTGAACTCACATGCAACTGAAAATTCTCCACGGTCAACTACATGCATGTCAGATCCAATGGAGACCTAGTTGAGATAATAGGTGAAAGGGACAGTTTGGCTATCAGTTATGATTCGAGTGAAGTGAACTCATGCAATCACACATGTAGTGGATATGCTCATTAGCATGTGCAAACTAGGCTATTCAAATTCATTGTGAGAATTATAATTGCAGGGATTGTGCAGAGGAGGCAGGTTGTCTGGAGACAGAATATTGGCACATGTATTTGTTGAGTCTTGTATGATAGTGTGAGACGATTGCATTGTACTGAGAGATCTTGGATTAAAGTTTTATATGATATTGTTTCATGATCCATGATAAACATAATATATGATAGTGGGGTTTTTAGCTTTACTCTTTCCTGGAAAAACTTATGTGTTATGTGTTCTTGATATTTCACTTTGTGATCGTGGTTTAATTTCCGCAAGAATATTAGTAGAAGCGATTATGTATTTGACAATGGAATATAATTGTTAGATCAAGAGAATCGTAGGAAATACTTAATTTGTATTGAAATTTCTACAGAATACAGTACACGAATATTTATGTGGAAACCCAAACACTACTACATATTGAAAAATTTGCGACGACCACTTGCGACGAAAGTACTCTTTCGTCGCAACATGCAAGAGAAAAAGTTATTTTTTTCTAAATGTACCCCGTGTTCATCGCAATCTCGATGCCTACAATTTGACTGAACTATAATGGTCAATGTTCATCGCATAAGCGACGACCTTAGATTGGCTATCACATAAGCGACGATAGTTGACCATAATAATTTAGTCAAACTTTACCGTTGAAAATGACCTAGAATAAATAGCTATAAAAAAACATATATTTTTAGGTCACTATCGTCGCAATTGCGATGATGGTGACCTAAAATTGGTCTATAAATATTTGATGATTTGAAGATGTTGCGACAATCTTTCTATAACAATGACGGTTCTGAAAGGGTATTTTTGTGCGGAAAAATGTCGCAGAATGTTGTTAGAGGTGGGGAAAAAAGTAAAGCGGGTGAAAAGGGTTATGGTAGATGTTATTTCCCTTGTAAAAAATGTTTCCTCAGACGTCCCATAAGAATTTTAATAGCAACAACTACAAAACATTGTAGGAAATATGGTCACATTGATGGCGGATCGAAAGAATATCGTATCATGGTAATTAGCTATATATTTATTATCTTTTTTTATTTTGTCAATTTTATATAAAATTATATATATGTATATATATATTGTTTGAATGTTTGTTATAGTATACACTAAATTTTCATGATTGTTTGCAATTTTAAAGTTAGAGTTGCCCTCTAACTTTACGCAGAATATTGCACCAAGTATTATAGAAATGATGTTGTACAAGCTGAGGAACATCATCATGACCAAGCAAATGAGGAACTCATGGAAGAAGATGACGGGACAAATCAAGTTAATGATCCCATGGAAGAAGATGATGGGACAAATAAAATGATCCAAGATTTGTTTTCACAACCAGATGAGGATGGGGAATGTAACAGTCCTCCTGATTACGACAACAACTCCGCAAACAGGTGCAAATTTTTGTTTTAAAAGCGTGGGTGTGCGTGTAGAAGTAACAGATACTCTAGATTCTACGTCGCCACTCGACGACCAACAAGATGCAACCACGATGAACATAAAAAGACAACAATGACGCGTGACAAGTAACTGCATGCATAACGACCAATGACATAAGGTGCACAACAAGCAGCTGTAAGCAGAAACCCACACAAGGTGTTATGTACAGTACATTCACGGATGGAAGAATCCCTAGTAGCGGAGCTTACTATTTCTTCACAGAAACGCAGGGACTTTAATCTTAGTCCTCTGCTCCAGAGAGAGAGAAGGTCAGATAGGCTCCTGGCCGACTGCTTAGGCAGAACTAGTAAGCCCCTCAGGGGTGTCGCAAGAGTGGAACCCTGCCTTTAAAGGGCCTGAGACTCTTGATACGGAACTGGATTCCTTACACAGAAAGACACACACACAGACATCTATACTAAGGCTACCAGGGGGTGTCTACCTCCCGCTCGACACAAGCAGACCAAGCACATGGAAAGTTCACCAACCCAGTACCACATTAATTTTAAGGACAACACACTTCCTTTACGAACGCAGAATAATTATATTGTGCTTAATTCAAGAACATTTCCACATATACGTTTGTCCTTAACAATAACATTACAATTCTATTATCATGAACTAAGAAACGCATTAAATTTATATCACCTTGACCTTGCGTAATAACAGGCACCTCCATCACTAGGCGACCTCCATAAAAATACAGCCACATTAACTTTTCATAATGACAACACCATGGCATGTTTAAAATCAAATAACCGAGCAATAATCCCTTTCAATGAAACTACCTTATCTTTACCACAATTGCCATAACTTGAACGCTAGCTTTATTACATTATGATATAAGGACTTGCAATTTAACCATCTAGCTGCAAGGCCATTTCACTATTGATTAAGACATTATTTATCTAGCTAACATGACAGTACCCTCACCCTAATGTCCATATATCAAACTGACATCATATTTATAACCAACATCACATTTACAAATAACAATGTCGCCTCATAATTAAAATGACAACATATAAGGATAACCATTGTGGAACAGGACAATGTTTAAAATAACCCTGGTTAAAATCAACTCCTTTCAATAATCCTGCAATTATATGTCCACCGCATTACCTCTTTGCCTTTCATTAAGTTAAAATATAAAAGGTAAAAGGAAGAACTATAAAGGAAAAATAAGAATTTAATAACTACACCATCACCTAAACATAACCATAACAAGGCTTTCTCTATCACAATGTCATTATAATTAAAATAAGGATGATTTTACCTTTTGTTGATATTAATAGCAACAACACTATCAASCTACCMAGAAGTAACCATGTACATACCTTTATAAGTAKATTGGGTTGTAATTTAAACTAAGAAAAGGCTTAKCCTGACAAGCATTGTAAAAGTAAAAGTCGAAGTGTAACATAATACTTAAAAATCAATGGAATGCAGATGGTAATCAGATTGTAGTGGGTTCATAACAATGTAAGTTGAACTAAACAAAAGACCATTCCTTGCAGAACATTGGGACTGAACAAGTCGAGGCTTKCCATGGAAATTAAAATCAATGGGCACATACAGTAAACTGGAAGGTAACAWAAATTTCTTTTGTGGCAAGGYATGTCCTTTATTTCCGCTGGGAACATAGGCGTTTAACTACACCTTATATTTTATAAGATATCAACACTAGGAATTACATGAACATGCCCTAGACATAGCCATACCATCACTATCTATAGTCAATTAACATTCCAACCCAATAACAAGGATTTTACATTCCAATGGTTATGAATAGAAGTGACCCAACGGTAACCTTGCCAACCTAACCCTATAGTGACTTTATATTACAATTACTCAATTAAAAATAAGGTGTTTGCCCCTTTCACTTGCTAAAATCCAAATGACACTAAGGCAACATCCATAACCTAACGTACTATTACCTTAACATTACAATTATTCCATTAAAATAATGAGTTTATATTCGACTTGCTATAACCCAACGACGTTATGGTAGCATTCCGTAACCTAACCGTTTGGTGTTATGGTAGCATTCCGTAACCTAACCGCATTGTTATTTTTACACTACAAATCTTCCATTAAAAATAATGAGTTTGCAGTCTACTTGCTAGAATCAATTGACATATCAATTTAATAACCAACAAGTCAGATTTTTTATTAAAACAACAGAACTACCACCGCACATCCAGTATAATCCTATCGATGCCTTTATACTCAACGTTGCAGTCTAGAAAGGATAGAGACTCTACCCTCACGTGTTACAACACCCACCGTTGATCCTTACCTAAATCTCAATATAGGGCGCAGTAACAAGCCCCCACGAAAAGAAGAACGATCGTTCTGTCGCCTAATCGTTTCGCTGCAACAACAGGTTGAAGTTTTCAAGGGCGATTAGATCGAGCAACTGAGTGCGCCTGCCAGAGACCAGATAGGCCACTGATGCGCACACGCCCAGGCATTCGGTGGTGTTTAAGGCTGGGGAAGAGCATTTATAAAACAATAAATTTGGAAAACCCACTGTTCCAATAAATTCACTGCCATAGTTAGCAGCTCGATACAGCTTCGAGTTCAGAACAAACTCAATATTACAAGGTGGCGCAGTGATAACTGAAAATGCGCGAATGGTCTCCTGAAAGGCATTCTTTGAAATATATTTCAGTAACGTTAACCTTGAACAAAATGGAAATATTCAGATGGGACACTGTATAAATATAACCATGGTAAAACGACAATGTTTAAGGTTAACACATTTTAATTTGACAATAATTAATAACATCATTCCACAACTACTTAATATTCAATCTGAAGGTTCGGCAACTGGCAACAAATACTCCCAGCACGTGGTCAAGTCAGAACACGGAAGTCTAAGAGTGCTTGCAAGGATAATCCGCTGGTTTAACAAGTGAAAGGAAGGGTTCAGTTTCTTTTTAATTAAGTATTTAAAAATCCAAGGGGGTCGAAAGGTCAAAACCTTTCATTAGAATTAATTTTCAAAAAGGAAAGAGAGGATCCTGGCAACTTCACTTTCTTGGACGGAGCGAGGACCTTAGGGGATGTTTCCACTGTGTTTTTTTTTTATTTTCCCATGGAAAATCGCTCTAAACGCTCAACATAATACAGTAGCTTACGACCACGACTGTAACTCGCGCAGAGGCCTGTAGGTGCTTCGTGGTGGGTTCAGGAACTAGAAAAACAAGAAGAGACTTCCCCAAACTGGTCATGCATTACGTGAATAAGAAGGAGAGTAATAATAACGAGATGCATTACAAAGAACCCAACTCTATCAAGAACGCAGTCCACCCGCACGTATCTGCGGCTTCTACCCCAGCATACACAAAACGTTCGATGTAAACAAGGCCTAAGTACTGAGGAAATAATTACAAGAGTTACCAGCAATACGTGGATGTCAATTTAGGGCCAGGTTTTAAAAATAAAAGTAGCAAGGGATAACTTGGGAGCTGCCCCGACAGCAGACGACCCGATCAAGCCGAATCTGCCCCAACCCACGTGATTAGAGGACGAAATGCCCGAAAACGCAATCCAGCTAATTACAGCGAGATGACAGTAGTTCCCTTTTTAAAAGAATGACAGTGATTTAAATGAAATGCCAGAAATTTTTGCAGCGAAATCAGTAATATTATAAAACAAGATGCCCACAACCGAAGGCCCACTGTAAATTAGAAAACAAGAATGCCCTCGGCATAACAACAAAATAGCCTGAACCACAACAAAATAGCCTGAACCACAACAAAATATCTGAACCCTAAAAAAAAAAACGAAGATCTTCTAAGGTACCCCCTATTTTTTTTTTTTAATAGAGTATGAGGACTGGAAACAACATTCCACAACAATACACCCATAAGCGCAACAATAAATCACGATGCATTCTACTCTACTCAGTTCAAGAACATACCTTGGCCTTATTCGCTTTCTGCAACGATTCCTGCTCCTGCCGCTCCTGCTCCTGCTTGCCGACCGCGAAGAACTCACCGGTACCTCCCAGCCAAACGCTAGGGGTACTCTTCTTCCCCCTCATCCCCCCGAGCCACAAAGGGGCCACACACAATCAGAGAGTAACTAGCTCCTCAACTCGCCTCCAAGGCTGAGCTACCACTAAAGTCTACTGAGAATTCCCAACTCCTACCAGCAATGTATTACAAAAACGAATAAAGAGGAATTTCGAGGAGGGATGGCGATATAGTAATGTGAACTAGACAAGTAAAAGGGATATGGATACTAGAAGATCTAGGTGATGGAGGATAGTTTTATTAAGTAGACAAGGATAAAGAGAGGGTGATGGTCTGAGTTTTTGTTTTCTTTTTTTTTTGAATTTTCATTTGTTAAGGCCACACTAAAATTTCCCCTCGGTTTCTGGAATGTCTTAGGCTTAGGGTTTAGATTCTGAGCTAGGCGACGATTGGTTAAGGGTAATGCTTAAGGTTTTATTCAGGTGCTGATGACTTAGGGCTAATTAGGCTGACTCCTTCAACCACCTTTATCGCGACGTGCCCTTCAAGTCGCACCACGTGCGCCAAGGGTGCCACTCGCCTCTGGAATTTCTTTTGGCGACATGCCCTTCAGGATGCACCACGTGCTCCAAGGGTGCCACTCGCCAACTGAGTTTCTTTTGTGCGACGTGCCCTTCAGGATGCACCACGTGCTCCAAGGGTGCCACTCGCCAACTGAACTGATTGGTAGACCTCTATAACCCCTGGAGTCAATACTCCACCGGGCGAACTAGTAGGAGACTAAGGGCTCTAAGAAATAAGGCCCCCGCGTTATTGCGTTCCCCTTAGAATCATCGTGAGCGACTGTCGCAGTCAGCCCTCACGACATCGTGGGTCCTCTCGAACTAGGTAATCGTTAACCTACAGTTCGAGCCAGGATGGGAGTGCTAGCAGGCGGTGGCAGGGCTGCTGTCCACCCCTCTTCCTCAACCTCTCTGCAATCGTGTGTGGCCCCTTTAATCCATATGTGAGTCAATTCGGCAAGCTCTCGTCAGCCTGCATCACCAATAATCATGTCAGAAATGTCGACATCAAATCATCAAATCAAATGAAACATCATAATAAACATATCAACCCAAAAGCACACTCCCTGACTCAGTCCGGAGTCCAAGGGGGTTCTACCGATGCCTC
>ML787798.1:728961-749982 GCA_009831015.1 Picea engelmannii | reverse complement strand
TTTAAAAAAAAAAAATATTGGATTTGGGTATAGTGTTGCAAAGCTTCATAAATGCAATTATTTGCAGGTATAAAGCGTTGAGAGAGCACCATAAACGCAATTACATGCAGATGTAAGGCTTTGAGAGTGGTTTACACTTTCCAAGCTAGAAATCCTCTCCCTTTCCCGTAGCCCGTGCCTTAATTTTATATATATATATATATATATATATATATATATATAAAATTAAAATTTGAATAATTTATATGTTTTTTTTTTTATTCTTCAATCTAGTTTTCCGACGGTTGTAGTCTAGTTCCGGTTTGACCCTCGGCTGGTTCTGGTTCTGGTTCTAATAGTTTTGAGTTTCCAATCATTTGTAACTCATAGAGGGAAAGAGACAAGTTGATTCTTTTGTAGCTTGGTACTAGGATTCTAAGTTTCTAACCAAAATGGCAAGTTTCCCTGTTTGAACAAGGTCAAGATGTTTCCATTGAAAAGATAGAGGGCATTGAGGGCATTGAGACACGAAGAGCACCCGAGACCGAGGGCATCCCAGAGATCGAGGGAATTGCAGAGACTGAGGGCATTGTAGAGAACTAGTCATAACACTATCCCCGCGTGCAAGAGTGGAGAGGCATTGCAGAGACAGAGGGCATTGAGTGCATTGAGGGAATTGAGACACAGAGAGCACCCGAGACTGAGGGCATTGCAAAGACTGAGGGAATTGCAGAGATTGAGGGCATCCGAGACTGAGGGTCAAGGTTCATCCGAGAGTGAGGTAAAGTACGCGTGAGACCATCGAGGTCCATTCCAGACCGAGACCGAGACTCTAATGGTTTGTGCTTTCATATACTTACCAATTATCGATTCCCATGGGTAAAATAAATAAATAAAATCTATTGTTTTTTGTTATTGGATTTTTGTGTCATGGATTTTTGTAAATAGGCTCCATAAGTCTTGTGTGAAGGTGTACCATTCACCATAGTGAAGGATACCCATAGACCTCAAAATTTGCAATTTATTCAATGGACACATCACTATTTGCATCATAAATAGGACCTCCATAATGTATCCAACATCTGGCTTCATATCACGATAAACAATATGAAAGGTGATGTTGATAACTCCATGCCCTAGGGTGCCATTATCTTCATCAAATGGAGAGATACATGCCTTTATCTCTTCATCATCATTTGAGGTTTTTTCTTCAAGATTATCCCTCTCAAGATCATAACAAGGAAGACCATCAAATTCAAAAGTTTGATAAGGTGCAAAGCTTACCAAACCCTCAACCTCATGGGGAGGAGAAATAGATGCATGGGGGCTCTCATATTTAAGGTCTTCAACAAGATATTCCATGGGAGAACATGATGTTTCTTCAATAATTATTTCTTCATGTGCTTGATCTTCAATTGAGGTGTGAGAAGAGTCTTCATCCTTGTTTTCTTTAAGTGGAGGTGGAACTAGATATTCCATGGCTTTATCATCAAGGGGAGATTGAGGATTTGATTCAACCATATTTTCTTTTTTTATCACACGATACATTTTATTTATCCTTTCAATAATGAACATCCATTGCTCAGGATAATTAAGGCTCCATTTCTTGCAAAATGTCTAAAAAAAACCCTGCAAAAGATGATATTTATCCTCTACCAAGATGTTCAAACCATTCCCTTGAACTCCTTTTAAAACTATCAACAAAAAACATTATCACACCATTTTCATAAATAATGCCAATACTTCACATGAATGCCATGAAAGGTAAGATGTTTAGTATGACTGGAATTATAGTTTTTTACGGGGTTCATGTCTTCATTAGACATTAGATAGCATTAACCTATTTTTTTCATGTACATCTTCCTATCATATCAAGGGTTGTTATGGAAATGCCTCCAATGGAAATGAAGATAATATTTTCACCATAGTAAGGATATGAAAATGTTTTATTTTTATTTTTTTATCTTAATGATGAATTTAATGAAGCCACCAATGACAATAGCATTAATAAAGATATTGTTTATATATTAAGGATTTTTATGGAAGCACTAGAAAATTGAAACCAAATGACTATAGGTTCAAAGATTGGAATTGGTTATATGAGAAGATAGAAAAAATAGTCTCAAATTGGTGCTATAGATGGCTATCGCGAGGAGGTTGTAGGTTGAATTTTGTGAAATTAGTACTTGAATTTATTCCGATGTACTAGAACTCACTAACACATACACCTAATTTAATATGCTGGAAAAAAGACAAGGGAAAATGTTTTAGTTTCTTGTGGATGGGGAGAAGAGAAAAATAAGGCACCCCTTTGATTAAGTGGAGCAAGATAGAAAAACCAAAAGAAGTTGGTGGATGGGGGCCAAAAAATATTCACAATTTTGAAAACCTTTGGTAGTAAAGAGTCTATTGAGACTCTTAAATCATGGAGGCCTACATAATCAAGTAACGATGCAAACATACAATGAACACTTGTCCTTTTAAGATTGGATAAGGCTCCCACTAAAATATATATTTGGAACCTCCAATTTCCAATGGTCTAAGGCTCTAATAAAATCCTTCCCTCTTGTTGGGAATTGGATAGCATGGATAGTAGGAAATGGGGCTAGAGTAATAATAGAGGGAGACCCTTAGGTAGGTTGTGCAAGTCATCATACAATATTAGAAGAATTGACTAATTCCTTAAAAAAACAGGGTATCTATCACTTGAAAGATGTAGCAGATCTAGAGTTCTCTTTAATTTGTCATCAAGGTTAGAAAAAGGTAGATAATTTGGGTCTTTAAGGAGAAAAATATATTAAGTGGAATAATTATGTGAAAAAACTCCAGTAGAGCACCATGAGGTTAAGAGATGATGAAGATGAGATAATATGGTTGAAAAATAACTCTTTAGGAAGATTTACTCCACACTTTGGATATAAATCAATGTTTTAGAGGAGGACCAAGTCAAACATGTATGGTGGTGGAAACCCATATGGAAGATAAATCCCCCCATGAAAACCAAAATTTTATTATATTTAACACTTTCCAATAAAGTTTGGACTTGGTAAGTATGCAAGAAAAGAGCATGACAAGGCCTAGGTAGATGTGTTTTGTGTAAACAACACGATAAAACTATACATCATTTATTATTACATTGTCCATTCAACAAAGAGGTATGGTAGGAATATTTGATATTGGTAGGAGGACAAGGTTCATGACAATGAGTTGCAATGGTATAATGTTGGGGGAATTGGTTTAATGAAAATACTTTGAAAGTTCATAGGGCCTTTCCTTGCATAGTCTCGTAGGCCCTTCGGCTAGCTAGAGATGATATGATGTTTCAAAACAAGGACACCCGTTCTTTTAGATCATGCATCAAATTAGATTTAATTATGAGGGAATTCAAAAACCTAGATCTGAAAAGTCTTGAAGTGTAACTGTAAACCCAACTTTGATGGAACATGACAAGGGAGACCTAGGATTTGTGGGGTAGTTGGAGTCCTATTTTTGAATCAAAAGTATATACTTCTCTTTAAAGATGTAATGGGGGAAGGGACAAATAATTTGGTAGAGATGAACTCTTTGTGTATGATGGGTGAGGTTGGCAATAAAGAAAGGGGCTCTCCAAATTTAGATTCTAGGAGACTCAAAATTAGTCATTGACTAGATCAATGGTGAAAGTAATCTTTAGAATCTGAATCTCACTAGTCTATTAGAAAATCAAGGATCTAGAAAGAAAATCCATAAAAATTATTTTCAACATATATAAAGAGAACTAAATTCTTGGGATGATGAATTGTCTAAGAAAGATTTAATTTTGAATCTAGGTACAATCTCAACGAAGTAACAGATTCCTAGTATCCAACTCTCAACCCACCACCCTTAACACTATACTCTAAATCATTAGCCCCTAAGCCTCAAGACTATACACTGAACCCTTAACCCAAACCATTGACAGTTAATCTTCAAACCTAAACACTATACGCTTAACCCATAACTTTAGTCTCAACAATAAACCCTTATTTGTTGACCATTTGTCCTTACTCCCAAATCTTCATCCTTAACCATCAACCCCCAACCTTAGTCTTTAGCCCCAAACCCTTAACACTTATTCCTTATCCTAAACCTAACCCTTAACCCTCAATACCATATCTTAAATCCTTGGGTGGTCACTTAGTAAAACATGTTTAAAACACAGGGGGGTGGCAGGTGTCGTGGGGGTGATCTATTCCCCCGAAGGTCAACTAAGTCTATCCTTCTCTTGGAGAATTGGAGAGGCAACTAATAACCAAGCTGAGGCCTATGATATTTTTAAAGGCTTGGGTCTAGCCCAAAACCAAGGCATTAAAGACATAAGCATTCTTGGCAATTCGTGGATGATCATTAATCTAATTAGAAAACCATCCCTGCCTCAAGATATGAAGCTCAAAAATATCATGGTAAGAGTTCTTCAAGAAATAAAATCCTTTGAATCCTTCCACTTTTCATATTGGTGTGGGTTTTCAAAGGAAAATCATCACAAATAAGTTTATAAGAACTTGTTGACCACTTTGGTTTGACCATCTATTTGGTGGTGATATGCAATTTTCATTTTTATTTGGCTATGATGTAGTCTAAACAAATCTATCCAAAATTTTCTTGCGAAGGTAGGGTCCCCATCCAAGACAATGGATCCTTTAAATTCGAGAAGGAATGTTCAATGACTACACTATAGAAAAATGAATTATTTTTTAGAAGTGAAGTTAAGGGAGAAACATTCTTTCCAAAAAAATTCACAAACTTCCTTTAATAGCCTTGAATTCATAAGAATCCACCTTATGGCAACTGCTTTGAATTGCCTCTAGACCATAGTGTGACGGGTGTGCATGCACACTCACACACATATCTTGCAAATACTATATTCTCCATTATATTTCTTTGGATCCTATTCCCTTTATGGGTTTTCTAACTGGAGTGGCAGAAATAACTCTAATATGCAACTTATGCAACTATGCAACTAGTATATGCGACTTATGCAACTATATGCAACTTATGAATGTGTGACCTATATCCTCCTAATGCAACTTATGAATGCAACTATATCCTCGTAATGGCTCTAAGTTCCTTCTTAGAGGCCTTGAGAGACAACTATGATGCATAAAACTTGTGAATGGTGCCCATATGGTGTCCAAATAGCCATTATTAATATTTAAAGCATACCAATGTCATGGGAAGGCCTTGGTATAAAGGAAAATAAGATGATCTCTTTCAGGGCAAATATTTCTAGGAATTCGTTGAAGCAACTTCTCAAATATAGTGTTAAACTCTCTGATAGTTTCATTCTCATTCCTTCCTATCTCAGTAAGTTCCTGCAACAACATATTAGGGGTTGGTCCAGCCTCAGTCTATAATAAATTAAGATCCAAAAGATTTATTTAGGGAAACTTTATGGAACTTATGCAACTTTATGCACCTTTTTGCAACATGCAACTTGATGCAACATTAATGCAACTTATGAAACTTTACGCAACTTTATGCAACTTTACACAACTTTACGAAACATGCAACTTTATGCAAAATGAAACTTACACAACTTTACGCAACTTTATGCAACTTTACACAACATTATGAAACATGCAACTTTATGAAACAATGCAACTTATGCAACTTTACACAACTTTATGCAACATGCAACTTTATGCAACAATGCAACTTATGCAACTATGAAACTATATGCAACTTATGCAACTATGCAACTAGTATATGCAACTTATGCAACTATGCAACTAGTATATGCAACTTATGCAACTATATGAAACTATATGCAACTTATGAATGTGTGACCTATATCCTCCTAATGCAACTTATGAATGAAACTATATCCTCCTAATGGCTCTAAGTTCCTTCTTAGAGGCCTTGAGAGCCAACTATGATGCATAAAACCTGTGAATGGTGCCCATATGGTGTCCTAATAGCCATTATTATTATTTAAAGCATACCAATGTTGCCCATATTCCAAATTGGAGGCCTTGATCTTGGTCATTAAGCACATGAATCTTAATCCACCCAAGCACCATAGTCTATTAAATAGGATAGATGTGGTGTTTTGAGGCCTTGTTAATGGCCAATGAGCCAAAGAAAATATGTTTAGGACCTAAGGCCCTTTTTTTCCTCTCTAGTCACGGTACACACCTTGAGACCTATTCTTATTATGAAAATGTACCAATGGTTCCAAATGCAACTATATTGCAACTATATTCTCAAATATTGGTGAGTGGTCAAATGCAACTATATTGTATATTATGTAACTAAATGCAACTATATCACATCTTATGAAACTATATGCAACTATATGCAACTTATGAAACTATATGCAACTATATTGCAACTTATGCAACTATATTGCAACTATATGCAACTTATGCAACTATATGCAACTATATTGCAACTTATGCAACTATATTGCAACAATTTGTATGCAACTATATTGCAACTATGCAACTATATTGCAACTATGCAACTATATGCAACTATGCAACATGCCTGATGTTCTTTCCCTAAAAACCTATATGCAACTATATGAAACTATATGCAAATAGGACCTAAAAACCTTATGTTCTTTCCTTGACCATGGACAAGACCTAAGTTCCATACATGGTGTGAATAAATTGTGAATGACACCCATATCCCACCCAAGCACCATAGTCTATTAAATAGGATAAATGTAGTGGTTGGTACATTTAGAACAAGAGGGTTAGAATATGGCATATAAGACGTAATTGAGCTATCATCGACATTTGTATATTGCAAGTATATGCAACTATAAGAAGTAATTTAGAACTATATTGCAACTATATTGCAACAATTTTGTATGCAACTATGCAACAAGCAACTTAAGCAACTTATGGAACTTTATGGAACTTATGCAACTTTATGCAACATTGTACCCTTTATGCAACTTTATGCAACTCAAGAGTGGGATGCTATTTGGGAATATTGTACCCTTGAAATCACTAAATCATGCATATACAATGTCAGATACTCATAAATCCTTTTGTGATGCATTGTCTATCAAAACATTATATTAGAGTAACCAAGTAACCTCCCATCAACCACCCCATGCATTGCAATTGTATCATCATTACTAAGTGTTGGAAGTGCAACAAAGTAACTTATTTTAGGGGAATGTGAGTTATTAGAATCGGGGTTTGAACCCAAGAAGTGAATCACTAAACCTTCGTCACTAGAAACTAAGCTCCAAATCTATACCAAATTGTTATCACCACTCATGTTTACTACTCTTATAGTTAGGTCCCTTCTAAGGTTGCCCAAGAACATCTTGAAAATTTATTTACGCCAAGTCAACTTATAGGATAGGCTTTCACTGAGATAGTTTGTTTTTATGTTTTACATCTAGAGATTTTACAACTCTAGCATGTTTATCCAATGAAAAATCATTCAAAAATTCCATGTAAACTTCAATCTCAAATTTTGTTGAAGTGTTGCCTCCATGACCCAACTTCAAAACACATTCTAGTTGTTGTTGTAGGTTTGGTTTTTGAAGAAAGATATAAGTCAAAACATGAAGATAAAAGTAAGTAGTCTTGTTTACAATGGAAAATTGATTTCAAATTTTGCTATCACCCATTCGAGAACATCCCAAAGTTCTTCCTATCCTTCCACCATGGCCATTTGGGAATATGTATTCCCACACAAAACTTTGAAGAATCAACAGGTTCCTCAACATGGAAGGAGAGATACCCCTTATTGGATCTTTATTCATCAAAAGAGTTTTCCTCTACAATCCCCTCTAGGATGAGGCAATTTGGTCCTCTAAGGTATCTTTTTTATTTCAGTTTGTTGGCATCCCTATTGATTGTCTCCCCCCTTATAGATACTCCTTGGATCCCACCGCTCACATTCTAGCTCCTTGAACAAGGTGATTAGAGAGGATATCCACAAACAATACATCTAGGTCAATTGAACACCCCCTAAGGGACTCGACCCTAAGATGTCCTTCTACTTCAAGCACTTCATACAACTAAAGGATGAAATTATAGTCAAACTTACCTATACTCAAATACATTGGATGCATATCCTTAGGATTTCTCTTGGAAAGTTTAGGGTTTGCTCTCACCAACTCCCAATTGGGTAAATCATCACATTCCTCGTTAGAGAGGATTTGTCAATTGTGTCAATTGCAAGATATTGAGTCAGATGCAAGAGAAACTCATATTTAGATGTTCCATTTATTATAATATTAGAGGGAGGTTCCATTGGCTCTACCAGGAGTACTGGACTTGGGTCGCACCCTCAATACTTTTCTCCTCTATCCATATCAAAGATGCATAGCTCTTCTTATATGGGAGGTGTTAGAACATGAGACATGGCTCCTCTTATATGGGAGGTGTTAGAACACAAGACATGGATCCTATAAGGATTCCCGAGACAGATCTCGTTAGACATTTAATCATTAGTCCACATCATATCCACTAGTCCTTCCAAGTTCATTCATGTTGATGTTGCAATTCCATGTGGTGGAATTTAATTGGACCTTGTGTTTAATGAGACAACCATGTTTAAGGATTCCTGAGAGAGATCTCGTTAGACATTTAATCATTAGTCCACATCATATCCAACTATCATAGACTCGTACCTTTGTGGACTTGATGCATCTTACCATGGAGAAACATGAGAGTGGATGTGGTTGTATTCCTCATGCAGGCAAAAATCTGATGCAATATGCTTCTAGAAAGTGTCAAGTGTCTAACGAACTTAAGCCAAAGAACCCTAGGCCCACCAAGGTATCCAAACCTAAAATATTATGCATTAGGCTTAAGTCTAGGTACCATGTTTCTAAGAAAGTTCTTGCATTGGAAATATTTGAAATGACAAATCTGCTCAATTCCTATGGATCTAATATAATTTTTTTATTTAGAACTATGAATATGATGATGGACTACTAACTAACAACATGTGCACATGCAATTGAAGGTACAAACAAATAGGTACCTGTCATATATTTCTTCATCGAGTGAGGAAAGCTTAGGACAAATGGAGGTCGAAAATGTGACTGCATCTAGTAGATATGATAAGAAAACAAGGACCAGAGGTGAAAAAGACAGAATAAAATTTTGTAGATGCATGAAATTTTTTCTTGCCGAAGGAGGATCATGCTCTTATGATGATGAGAGCATAGGAGACATATATGTTCCACTCAGGTATAAGCATTTGGTGAAGCAATGGATACCTAAGGAACTACCTCCTATAGATGTTGACTTTGTTGTAAACAATAGGACATATTGCATTGCACCATCCTCCCTGCATGGATTAGGGCTATTTTCCATGGATGGAATAATTGTAAAATACAATACAATAACTGAATTGATGGACTATGTCGGACCGTGTTACAATTATAACGATTGGATGCGGCTGGTCCGGTACATGTGAAGTATGTGGAGATATGCACTCGCCGCAAATTATATACAACTAATAAACAAGGATAAAAATAAGGGAGTGACTATCTATATTGATGGAAGGCCTAAAGATTCCAGCAATATCACAGGGTTTATAAACAACACTCGACCTGGGACAACAAACAAACAACCGAATTGCATATTTGAGGGACGTGAAGAGAATCAAGTAGTCCTTTGCACAATAAAAAAGATAGCTCCCGGGGAAGAGTTATTAGTGGATTACCATTTGAATTGAATAGACAGATTGACTAATAGTGTGTAGGTTCTTATGCAACAACTCTTTAAGAAACCTCTACTTATTGCATTATATTTTTTTATTATCTTTAACATTGTTGTAAATATTATCGTTAACATTGTTTTTTTGTTATCATTAACAATTTTTTAAATATTTGGGTGTTCTAATTATATTATAATGTGGCAGGATGATCGTGGAAAAGGGTCAGCCCCAGAACATGTAAATGATTATCAATTTCCACTTTCATTTTACGTTGTTTTTATTATTTTCTTATATAATTTTATTGAAATAACATTGTTTTTGCTGAAATTATATGTAGTCTGCAGGCCATGTGGATCATGATTCCTCCGATGAGGAGGGATTTTATTCTTGCACTGATCCGGTGCTCTCATTAAGAAAAAAGATCATTAAAGCTAACAAGGAACTATTTAGCTTGTTAGATCGTCCAGAACAAACTCCGGACGTCAAAGAAAGGAACAAGCTCCTTATGTCACAACTTAACACATATAAGGTAATAACCACATTTTAATTTATTTTTGTTTAATGCACTCATATGTTCAATTATGATACCTTGTTCTTTAACTTTTAAATTATCTCACAAAAAAAATAAATTATTTTTTATAAAGGAATATTTGGAGCCTGTTCAGCCCGGGGTTGGTAGTAGTGGCGCTACAGAGACGCTACAGAGTCCTGATGCGGGCGGTCATACAGCTGCTAGAGCACTATTTAATTCTCCATCTTCCACACCTCATGCAGATAAGAGCCATGACACACACCGATAGGCATCCACACCTCGATCTGAGTCTAGAGAGGGTGGCAGAGATGAGGATCATAGTGATGTGCTTGAGATGGATGCATTTCCTGGAGCTAGACATGTGACAAGCACAGGGACCCTTCTGTGGACATTTTTGGTCGACAATAATGGACTTCCATTAAAGCAATCAAGACTCCCAAGTAGTTTTAAATCATATTTTAATTGTTTAATGTTGTCCTCATACAAAAATCGTCTAGATTATTAATTTTAAATTAATGATCATATCTTTTTGTGTGTAGGAAACGACCTTTTTTATAGGCACGTAGAGAGCAAGGCCTTGTCTATTTTTGGGGCAACCTTACGCATGAGGTGGAATTGTCAGAATTCCAACCTCAAAAAGGAACTTATGGATTATCTTGAAGGCCTCTTTGGTGTAGACACGTTCAATACAAAAGCGGTCACATCTGCAGCGGGTGAATATTTAAAATATACCCGAGATGTTTATAGATGAAGCTTGGAAAAAAATCCTAGGTATGAGCATCCTCCCTCAATTCCAGAGAGAGAGTGGAAGGAAATCATTGATGATGGAAAAGAGAGGATTTTGAGAAAATCATGAGAACAAATAACTGGTACACCAAGGTAAATTACAATTTTTTGAATTCAATACTAGCTTTATTTTTCTTTAGATCTAAATAAAAGTGTTGTTATATATAACATACTTGAAAATTTTGATGATAGGTTGCCTGACACTTCGAAGGCAACCAAAGCAAGGATTGCCAAACATGGCCAACATAAGCTAAGCCCGGGAAGCTACTTGAGGTTATAGTCACGAATCTTAAGTAACCAAACATCTTAAAAATATTATTTGTATCACCTTACAACTTTAAGGTAATTGCAGCCAAAAAAATTAAAAAACCATACCCTTTTGCAATGCAGG
The DNA here is from genome assembly GCA_009831015.1 of Picea engelmannii. Lineage (NCBI taxonomy): Eukaryota > Viridiplantae > Streptophyta > Pinopsida > Pinales > Pinaceae > Picea > Picea engelmannii. The sequence goes on along the minus strand of ML787798.1, from coordinate 738,640 downwards.
GTGACGACTTCGGAATTGGAACCATGGAGGAAGACCTCCAACTTGGTTACAAGTAAAGTTATAAAGTCGTGGTTGATCACATGAAAAGCATGGGGCAGACCCCAAGATCCAATTTGCTGGATAAGGTAAATAAAAATCAGTCCACCTTAACCTTTCGTTACTTATAAAATACGTAAATGGTTGATATCGTCCATAATTTAATGTCTTAATTTGTTTTAATCAGGGTAGAAACACTATCAACCCTACCATTAGTACTGAACACCAGAGAGTTGATAGTGAAGCACAACTAGAAGATCACGGTGCTCCTCAGCAACCCCATCCCAGTGAGGTGGAACCCCAAGATGTTCCTGTGAATGTAGAAGCCCACGACGATAAAATATCTATATATTAATCATATACTTAATAATTTTGTACTTATAATTTTTGACGTTTCAATGACATAGAATGTCATAGAATGTCATAGATGATCATCCTCAACCTAAATATTAGGTGAACAGGCCGACAACCTGATGCAGGAGCATCGCCAACACATCAAGCGAGCCATCATGGAGCAGAAGACAGATGGATAAGCCAACACACATTTTTGAAAACACTTTGGGATTGTTGCACAAATATTAAATGAGCCATTTAAGAGATGACGCACTTGTATTGAAATGGACCTTGAGTGGATAACTCTCGTCCTTAGGTAGATGAGGCATTTAAGATAGTTTATGTAAAAGTAGATAGAATATTTAATTCTAGATTTGATAGCTTTAGAATTCGAGAGGGAAAACGGATATAGACACCCTCATTGTATCATTGTAATATAATCGAGAGAAGGAGCAAGAGGAGAAGAGTAAGCAGAGAACTATGTAAAGAACATCCATGTACATATATTGAATTAATAGAAGAAAGCTTTGATTCAAATCTATGGTTATGTGTCTATTCTCTGTGTATTGATGTTATGCTCATGAATATTTTCTTCCTGTCATACATTTTCTTTTATATGCTGTGTATGTGATTTCATGGTTAAATTGAAGTCTGAAAGGGAGATAGAATGATTTTCAATTGTTTCTCTGATTGAGCCAGAAGATTCCTGCAAGGAGTGCAGTCAAATTGTTCGCAAGGAGTGCATTGACATAAGGGTTCAATTAGAGTTAGCTTTTGTTTTAATCCGTCTCGAAAGTGGAAATAGGCACAGTGCCGTGCAAGGAGTGCGCAGGCCAAGCGAAGCCTCAGAGTTGTGATTCTGAGCAAAATATTGAAGGACTATTGCTGCAGGGGTGCGCAGGGTCGAAAGACTTCAACACTTAGACAAGGTTGAAGATTTTCCGCAAGGAGTGCGTGCAAAGTTCTTCTAAGGATTCGAGAATTTCAAAGGGAATCTTAGGAGGAGTAGACCTTCGAACTTATCGAAGGATAAGTGTAGGGAAGATGATGTTGAACGCTCGAGGGAAGTGTCACAGGTTGGTGAGAAGACAATGAGTCTCGTGGAGAGACACTTCTTCCTTTTCGTGGACTTTCACAAGGAAGAACGGACGGACGAAATCATCCGAGGATATTTCGTGAAGTATCGCGGGCTGTTGAATCTTGCAGAGGTGCAGAGAGAGATTATAATCGTAGGCGAAGGAAGGTTTGAAGCCCAGGAGGAGTGTAACTGTTGATCCGTGTCGTAGGAGCCGTCAGATCTACACGTGGAATCGTGTATCGAGAGTTCGCAAGGTGAAGCTCCAAAAGTTCGCAACTTGGATTACGATATCGCGAGACGTGATATACCAATAAGTCATAGGACATTGTGGGCCATAGTCAGAGTGACATGGACAGGTGACGCGAGTCATCGAGATCTCGCCGCGAGAAGTCCCAAGCATTTGGGGTCAGAATTCGCGATCCCGCGAAGTCCGAAGTACCGACAAAATAAGGGATCGTCGAAGAGTTAACTCGCATGTGTGTATCGACGTTTCGGCACATCGCGGGTCGGGAGTTGGAAAACCAAGAGTTTGGCATCGTGAGTAGTGAGGTCGCGATAGAACCGAAGTCCCGACAAGGCGAAAGGAAGTCAGCGTTGACTGACATATTGGGTGTCGGGGATTTGAGAGTCCAGCGAGCAAACAAGAATTCGCGAAGCCGCAAGTTGCAATCCTCCGAAAGAAGAGAAGAGAGGATCGCACTGAAGAGAACTGTGGGTGCAGATTTCCCGATAGGGAAATAGAAGAACCGTTGAGTTCTTCGGGCCGAGTGGAAAGAAGGTCCTGAGGAAGCAGACGTGCTCCGAGGAGTGCGGTTGCCGTCAGAGTGGTATCAGAGCGGGATTGACTCTTTGTTTTCTATAGCATAGAGAGAGAGAATTCGCCATGCCGCCCAGAAGAGAGAGACAGTCAGCTGACCCAGAAGACAGGGAGGTGAGAAGAAGAGGCAGGCCGACAGGAAATCCAGAACTGGAAAGGGAAATGAGAGATCTTCGAGCAAGACTAGAAGATATGGAGGCAGCGCAGAGATGCACAACCAATGTTGGAGATCTAAGTGACTCCGAAGGCGAAGTTGAAGCCGAACAACAAGGAGAAGTTGCAGCCGAAGATGCAGAAAATGAGCGACTAATTAAAGCTATCGCTAGGATGGGTGCGAAGGCGAAGATAGACATTCCATCTTATGAAGGAAGTCTGGATGTAGAGGAGCTACTGGATTGGACCCGAGCTCTTGACACCTACTTCGATTATGAAGATATCGAAGAATATAAAAAGGTTAGACATGTTGTCGCACGATTGAAGGGACATGCAACATTGTGGTGGGACGAGCTACAAGCTGACAGACGCTGCAAAGGCAAGCAAAAGATTAAAAGCTGGGATCAAATGATTGCGAAGATGAAAGCGAAGTTCATCCTAAGAGACTATCAAATTACTTTGTTCAAGAGGATGCAGAACCTGAGACAGAAGCTGATGACAGTGAAAGAATACAATGAGGAATTATATCAACTGAACATCAGAGCAGGTCATCGGGAGAGCGATGATGAGAAGGTGTCCAGATATCTGAATGGTCTGAGATACGACATTCAGGATCAGTTAAGCATGGTTACCATCAGGATGGTGGAGGATGCTTATCAGATGGCTTTGAAAGCCGAAGAAAAGCTGAGCCGTAAGCAAGGTCAGCGAGGACGAGGCAAAAGTCATCCTAGAGGCAAGGCAGTTGCCTAGGAGAAATACCAGAAGCCCAAGGAGGAATGGAAGTACCCTCAGGGGAAGGTTGAGAGAGGTGGAACCTCACAGTGAGGACAACCACATGTTGAACAGAGAGGGCAGCATACAGAGCAGAGTGGAGGATATGCTGATGGCAATATGTTTCCTCGTACCAGAGGTAGAGGAAGAGGAAGAGGTGGAGTTATCACATACTTTACATGTGGAAAGAATGGGCATAAGTCATTTGAGTGTCCAGATAAAAATAAATATGGTGGATAAGCTCACATTGCCGAGGCACAGAGGCGAGATGCTGAAGCAGAGGACGCAAAAGACGAAAGCTCACTTCTGATGTGAAAAGTCCTTTTGACACCTGAGAAAGAGGTGCAGTAAAGTTCAGCTCAAAGGACCAGACTGTTCAGGATAGCTTGCAAAACCAAGGACAGAAAGTGCAAGGTTATCATGGATAGTGGTAGCAAAGATAATCTCGTTTCGACCGAGATGGTGGAGAAATTAGAGCTGGAAACAACTGATCACCCGAGTCCATACAAAGTTTCATGGCTACAGAAGGGACATCAAGTGAGTGTCGCTAAACAATGTTTAGTTGAATTCAAGATAGGAGGATATAATGATAAAATACTATGTGATGTCATTCCCATGGATGTATGTTATTTATTGCTGGGTAGACCATGGAAATATGATCGAAATGTGGTTCATGATGGGAGAATGAACACATATACCCTGGAGAAAGATGGCAGGACATTTTGGCCATGACAAGACATTCGCAAAGCTGAGCGAATCATATTTTTGTCTAGGCATGCGAACAGAGGTCAAGCGGTTTGTTGACAGATGTCGAATTTTCCAGCATTCGAAGGGGAGAAAACAAAATGTAGGTTTTTATCAGCCATTGCCCATACCAGAGAGGCCATGGGAAGCGATCAGCATGGATTTTGTATTGGGTTTTCCGAGGACGCAAAGAGGTGTTGATTCCATCTTTGTGGTGGTAGACAGGTTTTCAAAGATGGCACATTTCATTCCATGTCAGAAGACCAGCGATGCGACTGACATCGCGAATCTGTTTTTCAAGGAGGTCAATCGACTCCATGGGTTGTCGAGAAGCATAGTATCGGACATGGATACAAAATTCATTGGACATTTTTGGAGGACCTTATGGAAGAATCTAGGAACTAACTTGGCATTTAGTTTTGCTTATCATCCACAGACGGATGGATAGACAGAGGCGGTCAATAGAAGTCTGGGAGACTTGCTGAGAAGCTTGGTGACAGAGCACCATAGCAGCTGGGACAACATATTACCACAGGCAGAGTTTGCATACAACGATTCAGTGAACAGAAGCACATGAAAGAGTCCATTTCAGATTGTGTATGGGACACAATCGAGAGGAGTTTCTGAACTGAGGGATTCAGAACAGATTGCTACTAGTAGCGCTAGTGCAGAAGAATTCACAGAGGCGATGAAAGAACTTCACAGCAAGGTGAAGCAACGACTGACAGATTCAAATCAGGAGTACAAGCGCAGAGTAGATCAACACAGGAGACAACTTCAGTTTGAGGTTGGTGATCTGATTCTGGCACATTTGAGGAAGGAAAGGTTCCCAAGGGGAACATACAATAAGCTGAAGATGAAGAAAATCAGGCCATGCAAGGTCTTGAAGAAATTCGGGTAGAATGCTTATGAGATTGAGTTTCCGGATGGCATCGGAATATCTCTGATATTCAATATCACAAATTTATACCCACACAGGACTGGAGAAGTAGAGACTGCAACTGCACAACCCGTGATCCAGTGGAAAAATCAGATTTCGATTGCAGAAAAGCCGCAGATGGAATGTATACTGGACAAAAGAGTGGGTAAGAAGACTAGGAGGAAATAATACTTTGAATATCTAGTCAAGTGGAAGAATCACCCAGTGGAAGATGCCAGCTGGGAAAACGAAGCAGTGATACAGGAGCATGGGTAGACCGTGTAGGAGCTCATGGACAAGAGCCCATGAAATTTTTCAAGTAAGGGAGTATGATGCAGGAGCATCGCCAACACATCAAGCGAGCCAGCGTGGAGCGGAAGACAGCTGGATAAGCCAACACACATTTTTGAAAACGCTTTGGGATTGTTGCGCAAATCTTAAATGAGCCATTTAAGAGACGACGCACTTGTATTGAAATGGACCTTGAGCGGATAGCTCTTGTCCTTAGGTAGATGAGGCATTTAAGATAGTTAATGTAAAAGTAGATAGAATATTTAATTCTAGATTTGATATCTTTAGAATTCGAGAGGGAAAACGGATATAGACACCCTCATTGTATCATTGTAATATAATCGAGAGCTGGAGCAAGAGGAGAAGAGCAAGTAGAGAACTATGTAAAGAACATCCATGTATAGATATTGAATTAATAGAAGAAAGCTTTGATTCAAATCTATGGTTATGTGTCTATTCTCTGTGTATTGATGTTATGCTCATGAATATTTGCTTCCTGTCATACATTTGCTTTTATATGCCGTGTATGTGATTTCATGGTTAAATTGAAGTCTGAAAGGGAGATAGAATGAGTTTCAATTGTTTCTCTGATTGAGCCAGAAGATTCCTGTAAGGAGTGCAGTAGAATTGTCCGCAAGGAGCACGTTGACAGAAGGGTTCAATTAGAGTTAGCTTTCGTTTTCATCCGTCTCGAAAGTGAAAATAGGCACAGTGCCGTGCAAGGAGTGCGCAGGCTAAGAGAAGCCTCAGAGTTGCGATTCTGAGAAAAATATTGAAGGACTGCTGCTACAGGGGTGCGCAGGGTCGAAAGACTTCAACACTTAGACAAGGTTGAAGATTTTCCGCAAGGAGTGGGTGAAAAGTTCTTCTAAGGATTCGATAATTTCAAAGGGAAGCTCAGGAGGAGTAGACCTTCGAACTTATCGAAGGATAAGTGCAGGGAAGCTGCTGTTGAACGATCAAGGGAAGCGTCGTAGGTTGGCGAGAAGACAATGAGTCTTGTGGAGAGACACTTCTTCCTTTTCGTGGACTTTCACAAGGAAGAACGGATGGATGAAATCATCCAAGGATATTTCGTGAAGTACCGTGGGCCGTTGTATCTTGCAGAGGTGTAGAGAGAGATTATCAGTGTAGGCGAAGGAAGGTTTGAAGCCCAGGAGGAGCGTAACTGTTAATCCGTGCCACAGGAGCCATCAGATCTACACGTGGCATCGTGTATCGGGAGTTCGCAAGGTGAATCTCAAAAAGTTCGCAACTTGGATTGTGATATCACAAAACGTCATATACCGATAAGTCACAAGACAGTATGGGCCATAGTCAGATTGACATGGACAGGTGACCCGAGTCATCGGGATCTCGCCACGAGAAGTCCTGAGCATTTGGGGTCAGGATTCGCGATCCCGCGAAGTTCGAAGTCCCGACGAAATAAGGGATCGTCGTAGAGTTAAATCGCACGTGTGTATCGATGTTTCGGCACATCGCGGGTCGGGAGTTGGAAAACCAAGAGTTTGGCATCACGAGTAGCGAGGTCGCGATAGAACCGAAGTCCCGACAAGGCGAAAGGAAGTCAGTGTTGAATGACATATCGGGTCTCAAAGATTTGAGAGTCCTGTGAGCAAACAAGAATTCACAAAGCCACGAGTTCCGGTCCTCCAAAATAAGAGAAGAGAGGATCGCGTCGAAGAGAACTATGGGTGCAGATTTCCCGATAGGGAAATAGAAGAACTGTTGAGTTCTTCGGGCCGAGTGGAAAGAATATCCTGAGGAAGCGGACGTGCTCCGAGGAGTGTGGTTTCCATCACAACCATTCCAATGGTGCCGACTAGAGGACCAGGTAAATAATTACATTGCATAGTTTTTTTTTCAATAATATTGAACTACTTCAACCCTATTTAAAAATTGGCCATATAAATTCAATATTTTTCATTTTTTTAGGTGATGGCCCCTCACAACAGGATCAACGCCGTGGGTATGAGACCATACGTACTTGGCGTGAAAGGACTGAAACAACATCATCTGCTGAAGAGCACCCAGTAAATGAAGACATGGACATTGATGATTTGCTTAAGCACTAGAAAGAAAAAAAGAAGACTAAAAGAAATTCATGATGTCATGTAATAATTTTATAAAACAATTAGATGTACATTATATAGTTGATAATATAAACAAGGCTATTTCTATAGCTTGTATATATCTGTGAATGTAATTTTTTTATACACTTAATGATAATTTCAGCTTCTGTTAATGATGCAACTTCCAAAATCTTGTGACATGATATATGCAACTTTGAAAGTATTGTGACATGTTTCATTGTGTCTCACATGACAAAGAGCATTACCATTATTTTCATTGTGTCATGGACATGGTGTTTTATGTTTAAAAAGATATCTTAGTGACTTCCATTCCACTTTAGAGTCCCATAATAAATTTTAGAACCTATCTCTGATCTAGAGGTGAAGATGGCAATAACATACAAGACATTTTCATTCTATGCATCTAGTTAGCATAGTTTGTGGATATGTCAACCTTTGATAACAAATTTCTTAAACTTTATGTAATGAAGCAGGCATCCCTTTTTTACAATGTGAAATCTGGAATAAAGAGGTATATGAAGGCATTTCTGCATAGGAGGGTAATAACCTTATTGGATTTGTGTAGGAAGAAAAATGTCCCACTATCTATTCCATGGAAAATATTGCACTGACATATTAAGATGGTAGTAAGGAAGAATTTGGAGGGGGAGTGGTCCATAGAAATTCTAGTGTTATGTATTCCTATTTATAGGTGGGAAGGGGGAAATATGATCATTGGGTATTGAAATTGTATTTAGAAAATAACTAGTATTTGATTAATAATCAGGGTTGCATTTTGGGAAAGCTTAATTACATGTGACCAAATCGATGAAAAGAATGAAACTATAAGCTGTAGTTATTACTTAATTTTGTGTAGCTATTCTTGGTGCTGCTCGTATATTGTGGACATCAATATAATTTCTTTATTTATTAGTCTCAAGCATTAGGGACATTATTGTTCAGTGATTTAGTGTATTAGGAGCACTAGTGCACCCATACCTAAAGAAGAGCATCAATGCACCTACACAACATAGGAGCATTGGTTCACCCATACCAAATAGGAGAAACAATATACCAATACAGAAGCGAAGCACTGATGTATTTTTGGGCTATTAGCACTCTAGTGCACATGGGTCATGGAGCACAAATTTTTTGCAACCAAAGTTGAGCACTACTGTATTTTGTGTTTTTTTACACTTGGGTGCACATTGGTATAGAAGCATCGGTGCACCTAGACCAATGTGGATCATCAATGTGTCTTGACCACTGTTTAGAACTGATGTATTTTTGACATGTTGTTGCTCCAATGCACTTGTAGACATGGATCACCAATGCTTTAGATATTAAAGGGCACCGGTAAAACATAATAATTTAGGTGCATCAATAAAAAAAACCTCTGCCAAAACATTTGGTTTCATGCCTTTGCTAGAAACCTAGTGCAACATAACAGTTTAGGTGTATCCACTAATTGGTGTTTTCCTTATAATTGTTATAAATTTTATGTTATTCATGCAGATCATGATTCTAATGAATTAATCTACAACATGTCCAATACAAAGGATCTTGAGTGAAGAGAAAATGATGTGGTAAGTTTTCCACTGAATTGTGTTATTTTCTCTACTTCCTGTATGTTCATGGATTTGTGTTATTTGTATGCATTTCTAGGAGCCCTATTTCATATTGTCAATGTTCATGTCATGTTGACATTATGAATTTCATCATGTTAAGCTAGCATCATTACATTTGTTCCTTGTGTATTATGTTAACTTTTTTTTGTCTTGTTAGCATTATTTCATATATCTTGTCAAGTAGATGTTGTTAGTTTGTTATGCCACCTATGTTTTATGAAAGTAGTTCTACACTTCCTTTCATTGAGAAGACAATGATATCCTTGCTATCAGTGATGTTCAGACAATAAGTTTGGGTATGGTGAACCTATTCGACTATAAGTTTTATATTTGAAATTTACCAAACAATGTGTCAAAAATATATTCATGGTTGAGTGTTTCTAGAGCGTCATTTCAACTTATAATACTCATTGCTAATCATTGTAAGTGTGGTTGTGGATTCATTGATATTCTTGGCATTATGTAACCAACCCTCCTCATGTTAAATATGTTATTTTATTTATATACAGGGGTATGTTAAATATGATAGTTTAGTGTGATATACATGGGTTGGACAATCTAGTTCTATTTTTGCTAACAATTTTTTCAGATCGTAGTTATCTATTTTTTATTGTATTTATATTACAATGGATTGAATCATTATGATTGCATTAATTTTCATTTCCTCATATATCATAAGTTGATTGAATTCTATACTAAACCATGTGTCCCATGAACCCTCCTAGGAGTTTAGATTGGTTCATATCAAAGAGAAGATTTTCTTTTCCCTTTTCTATTATGTTTTCTTTAGCCTATGGATGATTTATACCTTATGTTAGTTTGTAAGTGCTTGACATA
>ML787798.1:673736-700440 GCA_009831015.1 Picea engelmannii | reverse complement strand
TGTTTCAGCATCTACGTTTCAACATCTGTGATTCAGCATTTGTGTTTCAGCATCTACGTTTCAACATCTGAGATTCAGCATCTGTGTTCAGTATTTGTGTTTCAGCATCTACGTTTCAACATCTGTGATTCAGCATTTGTGTTTCAGCATCTACGTTTCAACATCTGAGATTCAGCATCTGTGTTCAGTATTTGTGTTTCAGCATCTACGTTTCAACATCTGTGATTCAGCATTTGTGTTCAGCATCTACGTTTCAACATATGAGATTCAACATCTGTGTTCACCATACATATTCAGCATCTGTGTTCACCATACACAATCGATTGCCATCAATGACAACCTTGATCATCTGCATCATCTCTGCTGTAGCCATATTTCCAACAATCCAATCTAATTCACATGCAACTCATGCCAATATCACCAAGATCATATCTCAAACTATATTCTCAACATCACCAACACATGCCTCTACCAAGCATGTACCAAGATCACCACATACCATCACAAGATACATGTCTCAACCAAGTACCAAATTCTACCATGCATCAGCCTATACCATAACCTGTACTGTCAACCATGTACCATAACAAGTGCATCAACCATGCACCAAAACTGTACCATAAACCATGTACCATAACAAGTGCATAAGATATACCAAGTATCAATCATGTACCATATCATGTGACAACCATGCACATCAACCATGTACATCAACAACCTATCATAGCCTATACCAAGAACCTATCATAACCTTTACCAACAACCTATCACATTAATCTCATCAACCAATCAGATCTGATCGCATAGATCTCATAACAACTATCACAAGTGTATAGCTCAAACCATGTACAACTATGTCTCTCTAATCATGTGCCATACATATAAAAACATCCATAAACCATGTATAGTGAACCCTCACTTCAACCATGCATCAAACCCTCATTGTTATGCAACCTCAATCTGTACCAATAACTTCATAAACACACCTTAACCAAAAACCCTCAAACATATACCACTCATAACCCAATCATATACCAAGACCACTAACAAATGCCTCTCATAATTCACCACACAATGTGCCAATAAACAAAACTAAGTGCACCAATAATGTACTTCACCATATCTTCCTCAAAACATTCACTACAACACAAACCATACAAAAAATAACATCTCTAGGTGAATACCCAAGCTCACAAGACCATACCTCACGTACAAGAAAATGCCTCAAATATATGCCAATATGTTCTTCTAACAAGAAACCATAACAACCATAGACCAAATACCAGGGATATGTGTGTACCATACAACCAATAGTCCCTCCAGGGAAAATGTTCAATCTCCCATGACCATATCACACATAATCACCAACATTCAACTACAAACAAACATATAACATACCTTTTGATCCTGTAGATAGATCTGATGTACCTGACCACTATCAAACTTCTTGTAGCCTCACCTTAGCCTTAGCGACCTCAACCACCTCTCATTCTTTAGATCTGACACTACCTCACGTGAAAAAAGGGGTTTTCTAGTGGGGCCTCGCATGACATGATATAGGAATCAAACGGGGATGAATCATGGGACATTTACTATTTGACCTATGGGGATGGCCCTAATTAGGGTTTTTCACAATTTTCCCACTCTCTACTACAATTGAAAAACTTTTCTGTCAACCTTTTTTCACTTCTTTATACTTGTTCAACTTCAAATATATCAATGAGTACCTCTAATAAACCTTTCACAAGATAGATATTCAATGTGATCAATAGGTGTTAATGGGAGTCCCTTGATCTTTTATTTATACTCTCCAAGTGACTTCCTTTAGGGGTCATCTTCTAACTGTTTTACGCAAGTTCCCTTTTTTAGGGTTAACCCACTTTCTTGTTGCAACTATTTTACCCATAATTAGTAAACTCACCACTTCTTGTTGCAAATAATTTATTTTTAATTATTTTCTTATTTCAACAACTTTACCCATAATTAACTCCTAGTTGCAATCACTTTGACTAGTAAAATTCTTGGTGGATTTCTAGGAGCTTCTAGAATAATTGACTTCTTTGTTGATCTTATAGGGGACTTTAGAATATTCATGAGGGTCCTCCAACTTCACAAATCCATATCACCTCAACCATGAGGAACCATGTTGCATACCACATATTGCCGAAAACAACACGATGTGTACTATTGACCTATGACAATATTACCTACAAATTCACCGATCTTCATGTATTTATTCCTCATATAACAAACTCAAGTTCCTTAACCACACATCTGGGGCTACATGTAGACTACATCAAATGCACCCAACTAACTCACCATCAATCTAGATCATACAACTATCCAACATCTCTAGACCTCTCCAAGGGTTGACATCAATATCTAAGGGTTGACATCGATGACAACCAAATATCCAAACCAACTGTCCAACAATATCCCTCTTTTGCATTGATGGAAACACTGATGCTCCAATTCTCATGCTCTCCTTGTGACCATTTCTCCTCATCAATGTTTCTCACTCTCCCCCTTTGACATCAATGGAAAATGATATCTCTCCTTAGGGATGCTTCCCCTGTCGTTATGCATTTGTTCCTTCTCTTCGTTACCATTCCTTTGCTCTTTCTTTCCTTATTTGAAGAAACATAAATCCCCTTGTCGATATGTCTCCCCTTGTATGCATGCTACTAATATTCTTATTTGGATCTCTTTCTCTGATGATTTTCCTTCCCTTGAACATTCTTTAAGATGTAGATCAATGAAGGGATACCTGTATATGTTTCCTTTCCTATGTTCAAGTGTTGTTTATTGTCCATTGGTGCTTCCTCTTGAATTTCACTGACATATATAAAAAGAATTCAAAATTTAATATTTTCCTTTACTTGTCATGTTTACTTGACCATACTATTCAACAATGTCCTTTTGATGATATATCTTCTACTAATGGTTTCTCTTTCCCTGTTATGTTGTACCTTTCACTGCTTTCCTGTATGTGACCAATTGATTCCAACTGATTCGACTGATTCCAATTGTAAATACACTGTTATGCATCTTCTCTAAACCATGATTTCTATACTTGATAAGAATCTCATGAATCCATATCTGTCCACGTGACACACACTGTTCATAACTCTATTACTCAATTGTCCATAATGCTGACCCATCTATCATTTTACTATTATGAAGACTTCTCTTGAATTTTCTATCTGATTTCTTTCAAACTGTCACTCTAAACACTTCATACTGCTCAAAATATGGTTCTCTGATATGTAGTGTCTACTGCATGGACTCCCCCTATTCAACATACATATTTACTGGGAGTCTCCAACTTGGGTGGCTCAGAAAAATACCCACTCTGATGTAGATTAATCTTCCTCTTTGTATCTAGACTCATCATCTCTATTAAATTTGAATTCTTCCTTTCTGACTATGGATTGATGTCACACTACAATTCCTAAAAGTACAATTTCTTGGGTCTTTTCTTTATTCACCTTCTCTCTTTCTTTTTTTCTCGCGCTACTGCAAATCCTATGATCTCTAGGACCTGTTCTTTATTTACCTAGTCTTTTTTTTATTATTTCTTCTCCAAACCTTCCTGTATCTGATATATTCATTTTTCTTTGTAGATTTGTCGTCATCTCATATTATTTCCAATATTGAGAGTATGACTTCTGGGTGTCCTTCATTCATTTGATCTTCCTTTACCTGTTCTTTTTTTATTTTCCAAACCTTCCTATATATGATATTAATGTTCTTTCAAGGAAGTATCCATCATACTTCTACAATCACGAGCTATGTGACCATAATTGTAGCATTTGTAACATTCAATATTGTTTGGGGCCACATAAGTATTTATGGCTTGACCATTTCTTTCATAATCCCTGCAATCTGTAACTTTATGTCCAAAGTTAGTACAATAAAAAAAATGACCATAAAAGAAATTTACATAACTGTGAGTGAATGGTGTAGTCCTTTTGAATTAATTCCTTTCCTGATCATGACTGAAGCTTCTTTTTGGATTGAATGTGAAGGTTCTTCTTGAATATGTATCTTTATCGTTTTTCTTAGATTCTGGTTGACCATGATTCCTTCCTCTGAGTACTTCTGCATAAATCTTTCTCTTTTATTCATTATTCCTTTCTGGAAGACTGTGATTCTTCTATTCATTCTCTACTGTTGATGTGGATGTTTCTGTTTATTCAATGTTCTTACCGATCTTGACAAATTTTACTCACAACATGACAACTCATTCTTCAATCTTCTCCACCTCTTCTTCTTTCTTCAAAATCTAATTCATCATGAATTCTTCTGTTCGCTTTGCTTCTTCAAGTTTTCTTTCTTGTTGACTGAATTCTTCTTCAAGATGATTTAAATCCTCAGTTCTTTCCTTGAGATGATCTGTCAATATCTTCTCTCTCTTTTCTATTTCTTCCTTCTATGTTCCTATTTTGTCTTTCAAACATTGCTTCTGACTCTTGATCATTTCTTCAATTTATTTGTCTTCTTTCAACTGATCCTGTAAAACTATAATAATATGATGTACTTCTTCCACGATTTGAGGACTTTCCTTTAGGTTAATCAATTCTTCCTTGAGGAAATGGTTTTCCTTCTTTGCGTTTCTTAATTGAGTGAAGGAAAAGTTATGTTCTGCCTCAATATCCACTTTCTCTTCTTCTTTTGAGTCTGTCTAACATGATGAGCAACATTATTTTTGTTCTGTACCTGCATATTCTTTGGAATTCTCTGAATCTGTGATGGGAGAAAAATAGAGATTATGTAGCTTATCCCAAATTTCTTTAGCTGATGAACATTTACCCACTTTGTCTTTTACTAAATCATATAATACTTCCATAATGAAATCCATTGTATTTTTTTGTTCTTCTTCAATTCCTTTTTGGATGCAGTAATAGGTTTCTTTGTAGAATTGTATCTTGTCACAAATGATTGTCAAATATCATATCCCTGTGCCTTTAAAAAAGTTTTAATATTGATATTCCACATTTCATACTTCATACCATTCTGACCATTAACTACTGGTACTCCATTCTCAGTGGACTCCATGATCTACCTTACAGTGGTTAAGAAGTTTCTTGATGGAACCTACTCTAATACCAATTGTTGGAATACTGAGAGGGTGGGGGGTGAATCAGTATGAACACTTTATACCACTTTTAACCACAATATATATTCTTTCACTTTATCAACAATTTTCAAAATTTTATCATCATTGTATCATATATGATTTCATTCAATATATATATCATAAGCATGGCAACATCACATCAACATCATATCAAGAACATAGTACACTAACATTTATGTGTAAATCCAAATGGGAGAAAACCATTGAATGCTTTCATATATGTATATAAGGATTTCATTCAAAGGAAGCACCAACTTACTAATTCTTGAGATGCAACCGAAAGTAGGATACAACCCCCTATTTATAGGCTCCAACCTAAAGGAAGCTACAACTCCATGAATTGTCTGGTTCCAACCATAAGGAGGTTACAGCCCTTGGGTTTTATGGATCCAACTAAAAGGTGGCTACAACCACCTATTTCTCATGCTCCAACCCAAAGAAAACTGCAACTCCCTAATTCTCCAGATCCAACTGGAAGGAGGCTACAACCCCTTTTTCTTTCCCTGTCTTGCCTCCCTAAAATATAAGTGTAGACCAACTATCACTACCAAAATCATTGCCATTGTCGCTACCACTGTCACTGTCACATCAACCTATAACCTACCATTGTATCCAACATATCACTGACCAACATGTCCAACCAATTGCTATCTAATTCATGATACCAACACATGCCTCTACCAAGCATGTACCAAGATCACCACATACCATCACAAGATATGTGTCTCAACCAAGTACCAAGCTGTACCATTCATCAACATGTACCACAACCTATATGATCAACCATGCACCATAACAAGTGCATTAGCCATTCACAAAATCTATACCTCAACCTGTACCAATAACCATGTACCATAACAAGTGCATAAACTATACCAAGTATCAATCTTATCCCATATCATGTGCCAACCATGCACATCAAACATGTACATCAATCATATATATTAACAACCTATCACAACCTGTACCAACAACCTATCACATTAATCTCATCAACTAATCAGATATGATCACATAGATATCATACCAACTATCACACGTGTATATCTCAAACCATGTACAACTATGTCTCTCTAATCATGTGCCATACATATACAAACATCCATAAACCATGTATAGTGAACCCTCAAATCAACCATGCATCAAACCCTCACTGTTATACAACCTCAATCTGTACGAATAACTTCAACAACACACGTTAACCAAAGACCCTCAAACATGTACCACTCATAACCCAATCATATACCAAGACCACTAACAAATTCCTCTCACAATGCACCACACAATATGCCAATAAATAAAATTATGTGCACCAACAATGTACTTCACCAGATCTACCTCAGAACATTCACTATGGAAAAAACCATACAACTAATAACATCTCTAGGAGAATACCCAAGATCACCATACCATACCTCAACCATGTACAAGAAAATTCCTCAAATATATTACAATATGTTCTTCTAACAAAGAACCATAATATACATAGACCAAATACTAGGGATATGTGTGTACCATACAAACAATAGTCCCTCCAGGGAAAATGCTCCATCTTCAATGACCATATCTCACATAATCACCAACATCCAACTACAAACAAGGATATAACATACCTTTTGATCCTATAGATAGATCTGTTGTACCTGACCACTGTCAAACTTCCTGTAGCCTCACCTCAGCCTCTGCAACCTGAACCACCTCTCATCCTTCATATTTGACACTCCCTCACGTGATGAAATGGGTTGTCTAGCGGGGTCTTGTGTGACAAGATATAGGCGTCATGTGGGGATGCCTAATGGGACATTTATTGTCTGACCTGTGAGGATGAACCTAATCTTCTTTTTTCATGATTTTCTCACTCTCTAATGAAACTGCAAAAAAATTTCATCAACCTTACTTCGCTTCCTCAAACTTGTGAAACTTCAGATATATCAATGAGCACCTACAATAAACCTTTCACAAGATAGATATTCAATGTGCTCAATAAGTTCTAATGGGAGTCTCTTTCTCTCTTATTTATACTCTCCAAATTCCTTCCTTTATGGGTCATCTTATAAATGTTTTACCCAACTACCCTCTTTTATGGATAACCCACTTTCTTGTTGCAACTACTTTACCCATAATTAGTAAACTCACCACTTCTTGTTGCAACTAATTTATTTTTAATTATTTTCTTATTTGAACAACTTTACCCATAATTAAATCCTATTTGCAACCACTTTTACTAGTAAAATTCTTGGTGACTTTCTAGGAGCTTCTAGAGTAATTGACTTCTTTTTGACCTTCTAGGGGATTCTACAATATTCATGAGGGTCTTCCAACTTAAAAATACATATATCCTCAACCGTGAGGAACCATGTGATGTACCACATATCAATGAAAATGACACAATGTGTACTATCCATCTATGATAGTCTTACCTGCAAATTCATTGATCTTCATGTCTTTATTCCTCATACAAACTCAGGTTCCTTAACCACACCTATGGGGATACATGTATACTACATCAAATGCACCGAACTAACTCACCATCAATCTCGATAATACAATTTTCCAACATCTTTAGATCTCTCCAAGGGTTGACATCAATCTCTAAGTGTTGTCATCAGTGACAACCAATTTTCCAACAATACAATGTTGTTGCACCCGATACCTATGTTTAGTGCATCCAAATCCTCCCCACATGGGTTACAAATTGACATGCCATATTTATTTGTAAACTATTCAACCATCCAACCATTCAGACACATTTTTGGAATATTGTTTTTTAAATGATCAGGATAAGGCAAGCTTCTACCATTCAATTTTCTAAATGATTTCCTATCACTTTCCAATTTCCTTCTTCTTCTTCATACAATGTGACCCATGGTCACATTTCCTCTATGTTGTAAATAATGAATTTATTGATGGCATGGATTTCTAAATTCGTTGATGTATACAAGAATTCAAAACAAATGGTATGATATCAAATATATATTATCAAATTTAGTGTAAACAATTGCTCTGTACAAATTTGAAAAAATATAAGTGACTCTTTATCATGCACCTTTTTATGTTAGTTTAGAGTATCTTTCCTTCCTTTTTGTCCTCATCCATTGTTCATTCCAAATCACTTCCCTTGGTGTGTCGTCAATTTTCTTGATGTAATCACTGGAATAATAGACCAACTCGTATACTATGTACCCATCTCCCATAGATCCCTCTAGTTTTTCCCTATGTCGAACAAGCCCCTTCAATGTTTTCATGTACCTCTCTAATAAGAACATCTAATGACTTGAGAGCACCCCAAATAAATCAACCTCATTAGGTAGGTGAATAGAATATGGAATTGCAAGTCCATAAAACTCATAGGTAGTTCCTTCTCAAACAACAAACAATCTCAACTATCTTTCTATGCCACCATGGAATTCTAGCCATATGAATCTCCTTTGATGTGATCCAATGTACAAATGTAGATAATTTCAATATGGAATGTTGCGGGTCCTAGGGAAAGTCATGGTTCACACAACCACACATGAGTAAAGGATAATGACACTACAAAATAGACACACACACACCATTAATTGACATAAAACTGTGAGTGCATAGTATATTTTTACTTATACTACAAAAGAATAATTATGTATTTCAACCTTGACTAATTCCCTTCTACATTGAAGCAATGTCATATAGTTGATCCATATAAAAAATATCTTTCACACCCACTATAACAACCTTCCCCATAGAAATATCACCTTTCTAGAAATCCATGGAACATCACCTTCTTTAAAAGACCAAGATCGACTAGCCTCTCCTATACTTTATTTTCTTAGCCAATGTCTCTATTTAGTATTTGAAGCAATAAGATCTCTCCTAACAAAAAATGCATCATTTTTATTCGATAATATGTGTCTCTATAAAAAATATGAAACACTTTTGAATATATGCATGGGATCTAATAAGTGGAAACTATTAAGATTCTCCCCATATGGAAGCTCATAGAATATAGATTTAATTTTCATCCCAATGGGCATTTTCTCAACATAGGTGTGAAAAACTTTAGGATCATTGAACATCGGTTCCCCATTTGAATCAAACAATTTTTCCATTTCCTTCTCCTTCTATGTGTCATATTCTCTAATCCAATCTATTGGTGTCATTATTTAAGGTCTCATGGTTCTCTCTGGTTTACTGTTGAAAGTAGATGCAACTCTTCTATAGGGGTGGTATTCTGGGAGGAATAGCGTTGAGCACTCATACACCAAATTTTGTAGGTCATTGGACCACCTAGCCTTTATATACGGTCAACAACATTTACATCCATGATACCCTTTTTTTACAATACCTATAATGTTATTGTACACAAAGAACATTAGTGTAAAAAATATAGTTTCATCAAACTAAGTATGTACCAATGAGAGTTATATATATAAATAAATCAATCAACATGATTACTAGAGAAAAATCCTAGTCCTAGTTAGTCGTGCATGGTGTATTCACATATGCCATACAATTGTAAATACCTCTCCATTAGGATGGGTGTTGATACATCATGTTAACACTCTGTAAATTCCCAGAGGTTGTCAGAGAAGAAGAAATTTACTAGAGGTAACTTTATCCAACCACTTCGAAACTGGAATCTATCCCTACCAATTTCAGAGAGGGATCTCTCTGTATGATTTAGCTATGTTTTAACTTTGAGATATTAGGCTAGTTAAACAAAATAATATTTCGTGGTTTGTTTTGTTTTTGTTAAGTTGGTTGAAAAGGTTTTTTGCGCTTCCGTTGGGCTATGGGGTCTGTATTACAAGATAGAAATCTAAACAAAAATTAAAAGATTCTTTTCACAGGGCAAGATAATGCATTCATTGGATTCTTTAGCCATAAAGTGATGAATAGAAAAAAAGATGAGAATATCAATTAAAGTAAAGAAGGATTTAAGAATTTCTTCACTGTAATATTAGAAAGATAAACATTTAGATCTTTCAAATATGGAAACAAGGTATACAAAGATAAATCCTGCAACATGCGCTACTTTCAAAAGATTTAGATTAGAAAAAAATATGACAACTGAGGGAGAAAAAAAATCAACACAGAAAGGAAAACATCACCAATGAATGACACACGAGAATCCTGTGAAATGTCTCTTTGTATTACTGGAAGATGTCTTGATAAAAATTACAGTCTTTCTAGCTTACAGGGCGTAAAGATCAACCCTGTATACTTCAAAGTTTGAAGTATTTATAATAAAAAATTACATACGATCCTGTCATTAAAGATCAAGACGTGACAGTTCTAAATTTAGCTAACTAACTCAACAATATACAAAAATTCAGGAACTGTTTGATGATGTGTTGGAACTTCATGCTGATTTCTGGGGTAAATTGTTGGTGAGGCCTTTGCATGACCTCATATAACTAGATAGCTGACTAGGCTTGGACACCTCAGCTCTTACTCGATCAGATTGCATATCTCTTCCCATCAAAGGTTACCGGGAACACTGACTTTGAGAAATCTTCGGTATACTTCATCCATCTCCGTATACTTGGAAAAAGTTGGCTTAATGATGAAAATGTACTGGATTTCTTGCTGTATGCTGATGTCTGACTAGAAAGCTTCTAATAATGCCTTGCCTATGATACTGCCCATTATTCCCGAGAATTTCGAACTATCCTTAGCCACAGTGGCTAATTTATTTTTATAATCATAAAGTGTCATTAACTTGTCGTTTATAACCCTTAATCCAGGGAGGCCTTTCTTCTGCAGAGCTTCAATTTTACTGAAAAATATTTGTACTCCTATGTCCATAGCCTGGACCTTTTCCTCCAGTTGCAACATCAATCCTCTTTTGGTCAGGACCCTCTTGACCTCAAGGATGGTTTATGTCCTATATTCAATTTTCAACTCCTCTAACTCTTATCTGGTTTTTAAATTCAGGAATTTAATAATCTCAGTGGCTTCTGCGGGCATTTCTCCCAATTCTCCTCTTATCTTTTCAATCGTCTACTTACTTATTTGCACCAATTCATTCTACTCGAACATGATTTGAACCATAGGCCATATTTCATTTATGGATTTGGTGATATCCATCCAGACATTTTCCTTGACCTCAACAAGTGTTTCGCTTGCCACTATTTGTTTTGAAGATGTTGCAATTACTGTTTGAGCTTGTCTGATGTTTGTTTCTCCTTGGAGTAGCTTGTTTGGAAAGAATACTTGAGTTCCTGAAGGTTCTCAGTCTCCTTTTTAAGTATGCTGATCTTTGTCTCTTGCAAATTCATCTCTTCCATGGATTTTTCCAATTCTACTGTCTTCTCCAGAGCTGTCAGTGGAGTTGCTGAGGGAATTTCTACTGCAAATGTTGTGCTTACTCCTGTGAGTGGAACTACGCTCAATAGAATGACCTCCATGGGCTTTGATTGTTCCTTCGCTGTCAATAACCTTTCCAGTTCTTCTTCCATCTCTTTCAACCGTGCATTCTGCTCCATAATCAACTTGAGCATCTCATCCTTTTCCCCTTCTGTCATAGCTATCTCATTTTCCTGTGCATCTTCCATTGGTGGCATTTTCAACTGTTTCCTCATAGATGTTTTATCGACATTTTTCTTTTTAAGCATCTCCTCAACTTATTTCACCTTTGAGGGATCATACCCGATCTTGAGGACCAACTCTTCCAACGTCTTAATTTTGTTATCCTTTGCAAAGGATGATATCTTTTCTAATTTTAGCTGTGTCTGGACATTGCTCAGAGATACCTGTAATTTAGTGGCCACAGTAGAAGCATTTGCCAATGTGGAAAAAATCATTTCCCCAGTTTTCTTTTGTAGATCCATTTGATCAGCAGTATGCATATCCCTAGTATGAAACTCGAATGTTTCCCTTTTGTAATCAGCGATTGCTTTCAGATCTGGCACCTGTGCTTGCAGAAATGCCATGTGCATTCTACCCTTCTCTGTATCAAATGAAGACAACAATCTGTGTTGTGCCGTTGATGTCTGTTTCCAAAATTGAGCATATGTATTGTTGGTCAGCGTCTGTTTTTTCTTTTTGATCAGGTCATATTTCTCAAAAATACTCAATTTTGGTCCTACTTTACTCAGCTGGTTGATTGGTGGAGTATCTGTGGGTTTCTTGGAAAAAACTGTAGACATGATCTGTTTGCTGCTTGTGCCAAGAAGTGACTGGTCATCCTTCATAGTTGCAGTGGATTGGCTTCCATTTTCACCAGCCGTGTCAGGTGTATGAATGGTTTTTGGCCTTTTGGTGTGCAATTGGAAATCTTCAACCGAGACTTCGGTGATGGAAGGTGAGGTATCCTTATTGGGTCTTTTCTCCTTGGGAACTTGTGGTGTATTCTTATGTGAGACAGTGAAAGAAGGGTCCTACTGTTCTATTTCAATCAGGGTGTTTGGCTCCCATTCTGTTTGATTCACGAAATTTTCTATCTCAGGCTTTGGTGTATGAACATATGGAATGTTTTTATTTTTAATCCTCATCTATGAAATTATCCCACATGGGTCATAGTGCCATATGAAACTAACCTGCAACTTCATTTCTTTTAGCAATCTGTCTGCTTCCTCTTCGGCACCTCGACTATTGCAGATGAAAGATCCTATTTGTCCTTTGATTCTAAGTTGCTGCTTCTTTTTCAGAGACATGAAATGTATGTCATCTGAGTTAATCATTTTCCTTGTGTACTCCAGAGAAAATATCCTCATGGTTAGGTACTTGGTTAGTCTGTATGGAGCCAACTCGCATCCATAAACTATGATCTCAGTGTGGTTTTGGTAAAGATACCAATCACTAGTTTTAGCAAGATCTGAGATGTGTAAGATCCTCTGAATCTCCTCGTTTATTCTTGGCTCGAGTGTGCCACTGAGAATGCTCACCACTAGATGGAAAAATTGCTCGATAAACTATTTGAAATTGAATTCTGTAGAATGTTTCCTGAGTAGTGAAGTCCAAGCCATTACCGCCTGCGGCCTTCCGTCTTTGTCCATATTCTTCATTGAGAAGGATAATTTGTCCACTTGAAAGAAATTGAACATGTAAGCCAGTATTGAGGAATACTGGAACATGCCCTCTGTGGAAATTTTTTAGAATTGTTCATGAATATTGTCCACTAGGAAAGTATTGTAGTCGAACTGAGTGGTGGGTCTCTCATCAGTGGAGAAAATGGACAGAAAACCCAATATGGGCTCATCCACCCATTGATCTGAAAAATACCCCAGCAGAGAACAGATCGACGATATGACCTAGTTTCCCTTCACTGAGAACAGGGAGGACGGATACGGGAGATTTGTCTTGGGGAGCTGAGTGGCCCGTGGGAGAAAAAGCTCGAAAATCTGAGCTCTTTGGGGGAATGATAGTTTATGGTATAGTTCTATGATGACTTCAAGATTGAAATGGGAGGAGGATTCAGCTCTGGGTATCTGCATCATCTGATCGATGGCTTCAGGTGTAATAAAAAATAGATTTTCTCCTAATGAAGATACGATGGCTGTCTAGTTGAGAATGTAGTGGCCCTGGCATTTGGGGGCGAATTCAGGGAAATGGTTAACCTGGGGGAAAAGATACAGGGGAAGGTTTGATTCCCAAAGTTCAATTTCATCACTTTGGTCCAAGAAAATGTCCTTTAGCCATGACTGTAAATCTACAAAGTTGAATTCGCATCTAGTATCTATGATTAAATGATCTTTATCAACCAAATGAATCCTGTCGAGATCGACAGGAGGCAGGAGGAAAGGATTTTCCTCGGCTTCTGCTATTTTTAATTTTGGCACCATCACTGTCAAAATACCTGCAAGTAAAACAAAATGTTAGCAAGGATGACTGTGGCTTTGGACAACTGACTAAAACAGAGAAGAAACGGGGAAAATACTCTCTCGTGCGACGACAGGGTAAATGATGACAGAATGAAGGGCGAAGGTAGTTTTGAGCAAACGGATACCCGTTGGGCACGGGAGATAGCTCAACATGCTAACAGATAGGTTAACCTATAATAAATTGCCAACGGGTCATTTGGAGAGTGAGATGGCAGGTGACAATGAATGACAAATACGCCTGAGTGACATGGAGGGAGTTGATTGGGACTTGATCATGGTGAAGGGACTTGTAACATGGTGAAAGGAATGACAGAGTAATGAGATGTGATCTTTAGGGGAAAACGTGGAAGATGATGTCATGGGGTGATAGGGTATGTCAGACTGTGGTAAGCGGTGGGAGTCTGAATCGATGGATTCCTTCCACATAGAGGAAAGGGGCCCTCTAGAAAAACAATCCATTCTGGACCCCCCACCCCTCTGTTACAAACAGATTGGTCGGGGGGGGGGTTCCAAAAACTACCAGTAACCATCCATCAGTGCCCCTTCTCCTGGATCGTAGATCTGTGCGTGATGTTTAAACAACATTCTGGACCCCCCCCCCCACTGTTAAAAGAAGAATAGTCCGGGGGTTCGGAATTCAATCTCAGTCATGAATCTAAGCGCTGGCACCTCAACCATTCAGATGCATGCCTTAGTTATCTATGAATCCAGACCCCCCACCGTTAAAGGTAGAATGGTCGTGGGGGTCTGGAAAAGCTTGTCAATTCTAGATCTGAGCGACAAAGTCTCATCCATTCATTTGTGCGTTGTCTTTAATCTGTGAATGCAAAATGATATTTTCTCTGAAACTTAGGATAAGTGCATTATGTGGGTTTTCCCAAATTTTCCTTGTTTTCATCACCATGGGGGTTAGACATCAAACCTTTAAACCTCAAAGATATGGTTCAACATCGATCATCATGCCTATTTTATTGAGATAAAACAAACAACCCTATGTTCTAACCTAATCACCTATGACAATTAGTCCAGATTAAACTGTCGGACTAAGAAATTACTCTATCCTAGGGTTATTTGACCAAGATTAGGCAGTTTGGTCAAATTTATTCACTAGCTAACCTAAATCACTTGGATATGATTAAACAATTTAGCCAAGCTTATTCACTACTTCTATCAACATAATTTTAAAGGACTTGGCCATGTTTAAACTCTATGAACCAAGTAACTGTTATTGCATGGGGCTTTATCCAATTTCTTTTATGCCCTCTTTTATTCTTTTTCTTTCTTTTCTTTTTCTTTTTTTCTCTTTTCTTTTTCTATTTCTCTTTTCTTCTTTCTCAAATTATTTGCAGAATGAAAAAACATTTGACAACCAAAACAATATAAGGATAAAAAATTCCAGTCACGAGTTGATCCTATAAATTATAGGGTTATAACAACGGCTCGACCTGGGGATGGTACTCTCCTTGTGAAGTGCCAAGAATCTTGTTTCCTGATGTTCTGAAAAAATTTCTTCACAACAACCTTTGTTGTTTGATTTGTTTTATTTTTTGAAAATTTGATGATAATGTTCAGTGGCTTAGGGACTTCTCCATGGGCTTCAACCATCTTATCACAATTATTCACTCAAAACTTGTAAGGAAATGAAATGATTTGTACAATGGAAAGGTGTGACTGAAAGTCCCTACTGAGGAGGTGAATAGTGCTTCAACATTCTTCCATTCATAGGTCATCCTGGCAGATTGGTCCCATCGCTGTTGTTGAGCAGAAAAACATTATTCCCTCTGAATGCATGAATTATGTAAGGTCCCTTCCATAAACTGTCGAATTTTCCATGCTTCCTCTTATCTTCATTTCGAGCATCCCATCTCAGAACTAGGTCACCAAGCTCAAAGTCATCTTATTTGGTTCTTTTGTCGAATATCTTTTTAATGCTCTCTTGGACAACCTGAGTTTTGTTGTATACTTATTCTCTAGACTGTTGCAAATGGATCATCTGGTTTATCCTTCTTTGGGAGTCGTTCGGCTCGGCTTGCATCTCTTGCAACAGTTTCATGACAGGAACCCCTAAGGAGGTAGAAACAACCTCTTCAGTGCCGTAAACCAACTGATATGGGGATATACCAATTGACCTCTTGGTGGTCAGTCTGTTAGCCCACAGTGCAAAAACTAGCTTGTTATGCCATGACTTTTTGTTTTCTTGCAACGTCTTTTTAATAATGTTCACCAGGGTTTTATTGGATGACTCCGCCAACCCGTTTCCCTGAGGGTAATAAGCTGTGGAATGTCCCAAACCGATATGATACTGGTTGAAAAAATATATGAGCTTATTGTACTGGAAAACAGTTGCATTGTCAGTTATAATTTTCCTTGGACATAAAAAACGAGACAAGATATTATTTTCTAGAAATTTAACAATGACAGAATCAATAGCTTGCCTACTTGGTACAACTTCGATCCATTTTGTGAAGTATTCCATAGCAGTAAGAATCCACTTGTGTTGGCCCAAAGAGGGAGGATGTATTTCTCCGATAAAGTCTAATCCCCATTGCTGGAAAGGAGCTTCAACAAAGATTGGTTTCAAGGGAAAAGGGAGGAGTTTCTTTTTTCCCTCAAACACCTGACATTTATGACATGAAGTCACCTTTTGATGCACATTAGCAAATAGTGTAGGCCAATAGAACCCAACTCTGAGGATTTTATTAGCTGTGGTCTTCCAGCTCAGGTGACCACCACAGTCTCCTACATGAAAATCCTGCAATACTTTGTTAGCTTCAACCTTTAACAGACAATTCAACAAAATACCTCCAAGATCCTTCCAATAAAGATTGCCTTCTAGAATGAAAATTTTTAATGCTTTCAATTTCAAAAACCTAGCTTTAGTTTTGGTCAAACCAGGGGGAGCTTGTAAGTTATGCAAAAAAAATATCAGGTCTGCGTACCATGGAGAGTTTATAAATACATCTTTCATGCTTGGAGTCTCCTGCTCTCCCTGTTCATCTAATGCAACTAAGAAATTAATATCAAGAGCATGGAAATTGGATTCATCCATTAACTTTGCTAGACCTTGACCTTTAATCAGTTTAGTAGGCTTAATCTCTATGTCATACTCCAGAATGATAGCAATCCATTTTCCTCTTCTGCCATCTAGATTGTCCTGGGTTAAAATGTCCTTTACTACTGCGTTCAGAACATATGTGATGGTGTGGGAATGGAGAATATATACATTAAAATTATTTATTGATTTTACCAGGGCAAAAGATTGTTTCTCCATTATTTTATAATTCAAAGCAGCATCTCTTAAATATTTACTAAAAAAGGATATGGGCTGTTCATACCCTTCGCTGTTTTTCTGTAGTAGTACTACTGCAATTGTATATTCAGAAGTGAAAGAAAAAAGGTAAAAATCCTTGGTGAATTCAGGACTGATCAAGACCGAAGCCTATGTGAGTGCATGTTTAACTTGTTCAAAATAATGCTTGGATTTAGAGTCCCATTTTATTTTTGTGTTCTTTTTTATAATGTTGGTGATGTTCCTGAGAAGCTCAACCAGGTTAGGTATGAATCTTCTTAGAAAGTTTATTTTTCCAATAAAAGACTGTAACTCTTTGATATTCCTTGGGTGTTCTAATTTCTGAATGGATTCTATTGTATTGGGGTCTATCTTAATTCCATCCTTAGAGATTATGTGCCCCAACAATTTACCTTCCTCTAATCTGAAAAGGCTTTTCTTAGGGTTTAGAGAAATCCCAAATTTCCTGCATTTCTCAAACACTCGTCTGAGATGTCGTAAGTGTTCGTCATCAGATTGGGAATAAACAATTACGTCGTCTAGATAAATGACAATAAATCTGCTAAAATCTTCCACAAAAGCGATGTCCATAGCTCTTTGGAAAGTGGCCCCAACGTTCATCAATCCGAAAGGCATTTTCACATACATGAAGGTGCCCCAAGGTGTTGTGAAAGTTGTTTTATCTTGGTCATCTGGGTGAACGAGAACCTGGTTATAGCCTGAGAAACCATCCAGTAAGGAGATTTGGCTAGATCCAACTACCTTTTGTAATATGTGGTCCATTTTTGGAAATGGGTAGTTGTCCTTTAGGGAAACCTTGTTCAGGTTTCAGAAATCAATGCAAAGCCTGATTTCTCTAGTTTTCTTTCGGGTTGGGACCAGATTTGAAACCCATTTGGAAAATCATAAGGGGACTATGATTTTAGCATCATACATCTTTTTGATTTCTTTTTCTATCAGGGGAAGTAACTTGGGATTGATTCTCCTAAGTTTTTTTCTGAAAGGTTTTTGATCTTCTTTAATCGGAATCCTATGTTGTATGATGCTCGTGTCACAAGATTTTAAATCTTCATATCCCCAAGCAAACGCGTCCACATATTCCTTGAAAAGTTCAATGTATTTGAGTTTTTTCTCAGGAGGTAAGGATTTGGAAAGTTTTACTATCTTGGGTTTCTCTTCTGTCCCTATGTTAATGTCTTCAACCTCTTTCCCACTGGCTTCAATTTTAGGTTTTTTAGCTACATCATTAAAATCAAATAAGTCTTCTAACAGAACTAAACCCCTAGGCAAAACATTACTCTTTAAATGCAAAACATAAGATTCTATGTCATCTTCACCTAACTCTTTTGAATCTACTTTATTTACACTGTCATTTCCAAAATTGAATTTATTCACATTTTCTAAGTCTATGTTTTTACACTCGAAATCGTTTTTACATTGTAGAAAATATTCAATTTGGTCATTGTTCCCAAATACCTGCCAGTATATGATGTTTTCTGGGATAGTCGGTCTACACTTTACCTCCACCGTGTATGGGCGAGTGGAACGAAAGGGTATCTTGCATGTAGCTACTGATGTAGCTAACCCATCTACTAAAATGTTCTGTCTCCTGGGCATCACGTGCAAATCAAATTTAGTGAAACATTTAAGGGCATCCAAAACAACATTTCTATAAGCTCTAAGCCTGGGATGTTTTGCTGCATACTCACGTTTAATTTGTTTGATAACTAATTCAGAATCGCCTCTTACCATGATTTGTTTGACACCAACCTTCTTTAGTAGTTTCAGACCAAGCATCAAAGCTTCGTACTCTACTATGTTGTTAGTGCATTGAAAATTCAGTTTGTAAGAATGGTTTTCCGAATACCTGGATTTGTGATTGTGCAACCAAACTCTTGCTCCAACTCCTTCTTTGATTACAGCTCCATCGAAATCCATGATGCAAAAATATGTTGGCAGTTCTTCGTTTATTACGAGTTTCTTCCCTTTTGCCTCGGTGATTTCTTAGTCTTCGTTCGGGTCAAATGTATCTTCTTCCAGCTGAGTGATTTGTTCTCCTATATCACCTTCGTTATATAGGATGAAGGAATCTAGATCAGAGTGTGCAGAGTACAGAGGATAGTTATGTGGTTTTTCTTGGCTACTGACCATATATTTCATCAACGTCTCTCTGTACAGTCTTCTCTGTTGTTCAAATATTGGGATGGTGGCATATGACATATCCAACTGCAATGTTCCTTTCAACTTGGCCCCCCAAGACCTGGACAACAACATACCATATTTCGGGGGAATGTCTGCGACTACCACATCCATAACCATGATTTTTGCTGGAATCTAAACTAGGGTGATACAGAAGTCCTTTATGAACCCGATACATCTGACTTTGTTGGAGTCAAAAGAGTGTAAATCCTTGTAAGGTCTGGTGACCTCGAGTCCCAATTTTTCCATCACTGCTTTAGGCATCAGGTTATGAGAAGCACCCAAATCTAACATAGCATTGTGCAGAATCAGGTCGTGTATATTAAGGATGATGTAAAAAGGAGTGACAGCACCAGTGTCAGTCTGACTATCAACTTCAGGGCCAAATAGGAGTTCAGGTTGATCATTTGGTAAGATTTACCAGGTTCGAATGATTCGTCGATCCAATGATTAAGGATTTCGTGCCTATATCAGGCTCAATCCTCAACACTTTGATCACTTGCAATCAATAAGCATCCTTACTCATCAACTTGGAAAGGGGAATGGGAATTTTCACTTTGTCTAATTCCCATTCAAGGTTGAAAGGAGTAGGTTCTCTGCTTTGGCTCAACAATTCTGATGTGTCCACCATAGTTTTCTGAGCAGAAGTACTTGGTCGATTGGTTGATGAAACCTCAGTCTATGTTGATCTTTGTAAAATGGTAGGGTTTCTTTTTTTTGGAGCTTCAACATTACCTTTCTCGGGGATCTTCTTGGTAGAAGGTTTAGGGGATTTCTTGGTTTCGATTACCTTTTTTGGGGAATTATCATCTGTCTTTTTACTTCACAGATTGTACTTCCTGTGTACCTTTATAATGGAATTTTCAAATGCCTGTTGTTCAGTCTCTTTAGCTTCCTCACTCACCTCTGTTTGAGAAAGAAGGAAAAGTTCTTGCTCTTCTTGATTAAGGAAAATGGCTTCGTTATCATGAATGCCTATGAGGTTTATGTGTGTGTCTTCTAATTCTTCAATTACCTCCTCACCTTCATCAACATAATTTTCTTGTAGGGGTGGTCTGATCTGTTGATCAAGACGCCTCTATTCTCTTTGATCCCTAGGACCTTTCTGCCTAATTTGAGGAGGATTTCTTCGAAAGTTAGGATTCTGAATTTGTGGAGCAGAATGGTTTTCTCTAGGAGGATTTATTTCGGTTACAATAAGTCTCTCCATCATCCTCTCCAATTCTCTAGCTAAGGAATATAGTTTGGCATCAGAAGAAGATGTGGAAGGTTCCTCTTTAATCATGACTCTCCTTTCCATCCTCTGGTATTCCCTTTTAGCCAAAAGGTTGGCCTCTACACTTATCGCGGTTTTCGGCATGTCCTCTAGGGTGGTGGAGTTTCTTTCCCTTAATTGATACGACATATTAGCGTCAAAACCGTTAGGGAATTTTATCAGTGTCAAACCTTGTGGGGGTTTAATATCGACTGGAATGGCATTGTATAGATTGTTGAAGCGGGTGCAGTAGTCTTGTACTGTCTCTCCTTGATTCCTTCTAATGTTTTCACATTCTGACAAGATCTGGAGAGGATTTTTCTTTACCTCCCATATGTCCAGAAAACTTCTTTGAAATGTTGTAAGTTCGACCACTAAAGAAAATCATAAGACTTTGTACCATTTCTTAACGTCCCCAGTCAGACTCTGTGCAAAAAGTCTCATTTGAACGTCAACTTCATCCACTTCCTGTAAGTCAAAATAGTCATTCATTTTATCAACATGTTGTTGTGCGTTCAAGGGACCTGTACCATCGAACTGTGAGAGTCTCGTTTGATAGTCCTGGGGGATGTCGTGTAAAGGTGCAACCAACACCAAGGGAGCATATCTAGCCGCCATGATAGGTGGAGGGGGTGGGAAAGCAACCTGAATGATAGGTGGGGCAGTGGCAAAAAATGAGGAGGATGAGGGACTAGCTAGCACAGAGTGAGCGGTTTGAGGTTTTGCAGTGGGAGATAGTACTTTAGGGGTCCAGGTTTGCAGGACGGTTAGATCTAAAATGGTTTCATTCACAAAGCTATCAGATTTCATTCTAAACAGGCTTTGTTCAAATATTGTGTCGAAGTCGAGATCTTGAAGGGAAACAAGTTCCTCTAGAAGAGAAGGGGACCTGTGAAGGGGACTATGACTCCCTGAACCTTTTTCAATGGTCTTCTTTCTGAGTAATTGTTCTGGATTATCAGTTTCTATTGCAGGTTCCGGGTCTGGGTGGGATTGAGTATAAGCTCTTTTAGGAGCCATATTTTTTAATTTTTATATATTTTGTATTTTTATGAACACAAAATTACTATGTACAAGCATTTAACAACCTTTGAACATTATTTCTTTCTCAGATTTATAATTTTTTCAGAAACATAATTTTATTCTAGGGAAAAAGAAAACGCGAGGTTGAATGTTTTTTCAATTCCCCAGTATGGTCGCCACTATATTAACGCTCTGTAAATTCCCAGAGGTTGTCAAAGAAGAAGGAATTTACTAGAGGTAACTTTATTCAACCACTTCGAAACTTGAATCTAGCCCAACCAGTTTCAAAAAGGGATCTCTCTGTATGATTTAGCTATGTTTTAACTTTGAGATATTAGGATATTTAAACAAAATAAGATTTCGTGGTTTGTTTTGTTTTTGTTAAGTTGGTTGAAAAGGTTTTTTGCGCTTCCATTGGGATATGGGGTCTGTATTACAAGATAGAAATCTAAACAGAAATCAAAAGATTCTTTTCATAGGGAAAGATAATGCATTCATTGGATTCTTTAAACATAAAGTGATGAATAGCAGAAAAGATGAGAATATCAATTAAAGTAAAGAAGCATTTAAGAATTTCTTCACTGTAATATCAGAAAGATAAACATTTACATCTTTCAAAGCCGGAAACAGGGTATACAAAGATAAATCCTGCAACATGCACTACTTTTAAAAGATTTAGATTAGAAAACAATATGACAACTAAGGGAGAAAAAAAATCAACATAGAAAGGAAAACATCACCAATGAATAACATGCGAGAATCCTGTGAAACGTCTCTTTGTATTACTGGAAGATGTCTTGATAAAAATTACACTCTTTATAGCTTATAGGGTGTAGAGATCAAACCTGGATACTTCAAAGTTTGAAGTATTTATAGTAAAAAATTACATACGATCCTGTCATTAAAGATCAGGACGTGACAGTTCTAAATTTAGCTAACTAACTAAAAAAGATACAAAAATTTAGGAACTGTTTGATGATGTGTTGGAACTTCATGATGATTTCTAGGGTAAACCGTTGGTGAGGCCTCTGCACGACCTCATCTGACTGGATAGCTAACTAGGCTTGGACACCTCAACTCTTACTCGATCAGATTGCATAACTCTTCCCATCGAAGGCTACTGGGAACACTGACTTTGAGAAATCTTCGGTATACTTCATCCATTTCCGTATACTTGGCAAAAGTTGGCTTAATGATGAAAATGTACTGGATTTCGTGTTGTATGTTGATGTCTGAATGGAAAGCTTGTAAGAACGCCTTGCCTGTGATAATTCCATGTATTCCAAAGAGTTTTGACCTATCTTTAGCCAAAGTGGCTAGTTTCTTTTTATAATCATAAAGTGTCATTAACTTGTCATTTATCACTCTTAATCCACGAAGGCCTTTCTTCTGCAGAGCTTCAATTTTACTAAAAAATATTTGTACTCCTATGTCCATAGCCTGGACCTTTTCCTCCAGTTCCAGCATCAGTCCTCTTTTGGTCAGGACCCTCTTGACCTCAAGGATGGTTTCTGTCCTATCTTCAATTTTCAGCTCCTCTAACTTTTCTCTGGTTTTTTAATTCAAGAATTTAATAATCTCAGTGGCTTCTTTGGGCATTTCTCCCAATTCTCCTCTTATCTTTTCAATCGCCTGCTTGGTTCTTTGAACCAGTTCGTTCTTCTCGAACATGATTTACACCATAGGCCATATTTAATTTATGGATTTGGTGATATCCATCGAGACATTTTCCTTGAGCTCAACAAGTGTTTCTCCTGTCACTGTTTTATTTTGAAGCTATTGCAATTCCTATTTGAGCTTGTCTAATGCTTGTTTCTCCTTGGAGTATCTTGTTTGGAAAGAACACTTGAGTTACTGAAGGTTCTCGATCTCCTTTTTAAGTCTGATGATATCTCTCTCTTGCAAATTAATCTCTTCCATGGATTTTGCCAGTTCTACTGTCTTCTCCAGAGCTCTCAATGGAGTTGTTGAGGGAATTATGCTGCAGATGTTGTGCTTAATCCTGTGAGTGGAACTGTGCTCAATGGAATGACCTCCATGGGAATTGATTGTTCCTTCTCTTTCAATAAGCTTTCCATTTCTTCTTCCATCTCTTTCAACTATGCATTCTGCTCCATAATCAACCTGAGCATCTCATCCTTTTCCCCTTCTGTCTCAGCTATCTCCTTTGCCTGTGCATCTTCCGTTGGTGGAAGTTTCAACTGTTTCCTCAGAGATGTTATATCAACAATTTTATTTTTAAGCATCTCCTCAACTGCTTTCACATTTGAGGGATCATACCCGATCTTGAGGACCAACTCTTCCAATGTCTTAATTTTGTTATCCTTTGCAAAGGATGATATATTTTCTAATTTCAGCTGTGTCTGGACATTTCTCAGAGATACCTGTAATTTAGTGGCCATAGTAGAAGCATTTTACAACGTGGAGAAAATCATTTCCCCAGTTTTCCTATGCAGATCCATTTGATCAGCAGTATGCACATCCCTAGTATAAAACTCAAATGTTGCCCTTTTTTAATTAGTGATTTCTTTCGGATCTGGCACTTGTGCTTGTAGAAATGCCATGTGCATTCTACCCTTCTCTGTATCAAATGTAGACAACAATATGTGTTGTTTCGTTGATGTTTGTTTCCAAAATTGAGCATATGTACTATTGGTCAGGGTCTGATTTTTCTTTTTGATCAGGTCATATTTTTCAAAAATACTCAATTTTGGTCCTACTTTACTCGACTAGTTGACTAATGGAGTATCCATGGGTTTCTTGGGAAAAACTATAGACATGATCTATTTGCTGCTTGTGCCAAGAACTGACCAATCATCCTTCATAGTTGTAGTGGATTGGCTTCCCTTTTTACCAGCCATGTCAGGTGTATGATTGGTTTTTGGCCTTTTGGTGTGCAATTGGAAATCTTCAACCGAGACT
Source organism: Picea engelmannii (assembly GCA_009831015.1). NCBI lineage: Eukaryota > Viridiplantae > Streptophyta > Pinopsida > Pinales > Pinaceae > Picea > Picea engelmannii. Next base: position 675,808 of record ML787798.1, on the reverse strand, counting down.
TTGGTGACGGAAGGTGAGGTATCCTTCCTGGGTATTTTCACCTTGGGAACCTGTGGTGTAGTCATCCATGAGACAGTGACCGAAGGGTCCTGCTATTCTATTTCAATCAGGGTGTTCGACTCCCATTTTGTTTGATTCACAAATTTTTCTATCTCAGGCTTGGGTGTATGAACACATGGAATGTTTTTATTTTTAATCCTCATCTCTGAAATTATCCCACATGGTTCATAGTGCCATATTAAACTGGCCTGCAACTTTATTTCTTTTAGCAATCTGTCTGCTTCCTCTTCGGCGCCTCGACTATTGCAGATGAAAGATCCTATTTGTCCTTTGATTCTAAGTTGTTGCTTCTTTTTCAGAGACACGAAATGTATGTCATCTAAGTTAATCATCTTCCTTATGTACTCCAGAGAAAATATCCTCATAGGTAGGTACTTGGGTAGTTTGTATGGAGCCAACTCGCATATATAAACTCTGATCTCAGTCTGGTTTTGGTAAAGATACCAATTGCCAGTTTTAGCAAGATCTGAGAGGTGTAAGATCCTCTGAATCTCCTCATTTATTCTTGGCTCGGGTCTGCCACTGAGCATGCTCACCACTGGATGGTAAAATTGCTCGATAAACTGTTTGAAACTAAATTATGTAGAATTTTGCTTGAGTAGCGAAGTCCAAGCCATTACCACCTGCGACCTTCCGTCTTTGTCCATCTTCTACATTGAGAAGGAGAATTTGTCCACTTGAAATAAATTGAACATGTAAGCCAGTATTGAGGAATACCGGAACATGCCCTCTGTGGTGAAATTTGAGAATTGTTCATGAATATTATCCGCAAGGAAAGTACTGTAGTCGAACTAAGTGGTGGGTCTCTCATCGGTGGAGAAAATGGACAGAAAATGCAATATGGGTTCATCCACCCATTGATCCAAAAAATACCTCAGCAGAGCACAGATCGACGATATGACTTGGTTTCCCTTAACCGAAAACATGAAGGAAGGATACGAGGGATTTGTCTTAGGGAGCTGAGCAACCTATGGGAGAAAAAGCTCAAAAATCTCAGCTCTTTGGGGGAATGATAGTTTCTGGTATAGTATTTTGATGACTTCAAGATTGAAAGGGGAGGAGGATTCAGCTCTAGGTATCTACATCATCTGATTGATGGCTTCAGGTGTAATAAAAAATAGATTTTCTCCTGATGAAGATACTATGGCTCTCTAGTCGAGAATGTAGTGGGACTCACATTTGAGGGCAAATTCGGGGAAATGGTTAACCTTTGAGAAAAGCTACAGGGGAAGGTTTGATTCCCAGAGTCCAATTTCATCACTCTGGTCCAAGAAAATGTCCTTTAGCCATGACTGTAAATCGTCGAAGTCGAATTCGCATCTGGTATCTACGATTAAATCATCTTTATCGGCCAAATGAATCCTATCGAGATCGACAGTAGGCGAGAGGAAAGGATTTTCCTTGGCTTATGCTTTTTTTAATTTTGGCACCATCATTGTCAAAATACCTGCAAGTAAAACAAAAAGTTAGTGAGGACGACTGTGGCTTTGGACAACTGACTGAAACGGAGTGGAAACAGGGAAAAATACTCTCCGGTGCGGTGACAGGGTAAATGATGGGGGAATGAAGGGTGAAGCTAGTTTTGAGAAAACATATACCTGTTGGGCGCAGGAGACAACTCAACAGGTTAACATATAGGTTAGCCTGTAATAAATTGCCAACGGGTCATTTAGAGCGTGAGATGGTAGGTGACTATGAATGAAAAATATGACTAAGTGACATGGAGGGAGTTGATTGGGACTTGACCATGCTGAAGGGACTTGTAACAAGGTGAAAGGAATGACAGAGTAATGAGATGTGATCTTTAGGGGAAAACGTGGAAAATGATGTCATGGGGTGATAGGGTACGTCAGATTGTGGTAAGCGGTGGTAGTCTGAATTGATGGATTCCTACCATGTAGAGGAAAGGGGCCCACCAGAAAAACAATCCATTCCGGACCCCCCCCCCCTCCGTTAAAAATGGATCAGTCGGGGGGGTCTGAAAACTACCATCAACTATCCATCAGTGCGCC
>ML787798.1:651145-662019 GCA_009831015.1 Picea engelmannii | reverse complement strand
CCTTAATTAAATTAGACAATAAATATTAATCTATTATCTCATTCATAACTGAGTGATTTGGAATTGTAACAGAATTGTAACTGTAGTTAAGTGAGTTAAGCTTAGTTGTATTAGTGCGAGTTCAGTGAATTAACTATTCCTTAATTCACAATCAGTTAAACTCGCATGCAGCTAAAGACTTGCCACGATTAACTACATGCATGTCATTCCAATGGACACTAGTTGAGATAACAGGTGAAAGGGACAGTTGGCTATCTGTTGTGAGTTGTTCACACATGCATTGGATATGCTTATGAGCATGTGCAAACGATTCATTCGATTCAGTGTGAGAATTCGGATTACAGAGTTTTGTGCAGAGGAGGCGAGTGAGACGATTGTATGGTACTGAGAGATCTTGGATTAGAGTTTTGTACGAGATTGTTTCATGATTCATGATATACATAATATATGATAGTGGCGTTTTTAGCTTTACGCTTTCTCGGTAAAACTTATTGTGTTATGTGTTATTGATATTTCACTTTGTGCATTGTGGTTGTGTTGTGATCGTGGTTGTTTAAATTTCTTCTGCAATAATAGTAGAAGCGATTCTGTATTTAACAAGTTGCGGTAATTGTTATATCAGGAGAATCGCAGGAATACATTAATTTGTATCGAAATTTCTACATCCTAGAAATCAGAGGTAATACTTCATCTGTATCTGGAATAGGTACTGCAATATTCTGGGATTCCTCTGGTATTATTGTAACTTTGACATCCAATTCTCTGGTTTCAAATGGATTCGATCTATTCTCCTGTTCTTTAATCAATTGTGCAATCTTTCTAGTCATGAAATCTTTTAACTCTTTCTTCTTCTGCTCTAATACTTCTTTTTCTTTCCTTCTTGCATGGTCTCTTTCAATCCAAGGTTTTCCAAGAAACATAGGAAATGGAGCGTTGTCCTCAATAAATTTAACAACCTCAAATTCTTCCTCTGTCGAAGTTCCATTGGAACGCATAGATATATGGGTAAGCTTTCCACATAGGTTTATAAAATTTCCTCTGAATAGTCCTATTCCTCCCTATGAAGGAATCATAGCAGGCTCCCCTAAAGTCTCCCAAGTTCATTCTAGCATAATATTCACCTGTGTTTCTTCATCCAAAACATAGTCAATGTCGAAGTCTCCTATTATTTATTCTATACATTCTTTTTCTTTGAAGATCCCTGATAAGATGACATGTCAGTGGTCATTCAAGGTTTCTTTCATATGTAGCAACACTTTCTCTGATTCTTTCTGGGGTTCTGCCATAATATTAGTTTCTTGACCTTTCCCATGGTCTTCTTGTCTCATATTCATCCTTTTCATATTGGATATCATTCTAGGGAAATCCAATACTTCATGGTCCATGGCTTTGCAATAGAGGCAACTAAGTCTTCTACCAAGGCATTCCTTAACTAGATGTCCCATTCTTCTATAATTGTAACAAATATTTAATCCTCTCTTTCTCTTAAATGATCCCTATCCTTTCCTGAACTACGCACTAGGATCATGGTAGCTAACCTACAAAAAATTCTTTCTAGGATCCTGCATCCAATGGTTAGTCCAAACATTCTCTCTATGCATAGGTATAACATATCTTTCACTATTCTTATCAGATCTACTCATATCAAATCTTCTTTCATCTATGAGTGCCCTAGTTTTCAATCTAGGACAAATCTTATCAAACATTCCTAGATCCATACTTTATAAACAAAAATTTCCACTTATCTTACTTCTACAGATCACAAAGCTTTCAAATCTAAAAATTTTCATTATTCTTACCTTTATCAGAGCACAGAGCTTGAAAATCTTACCTCTTTTAATAACAAATTCTCACTTTTACCTTTCTTAGAGCACGAAGCTTTCAGATCTTACCTCTTTTCTTCCGATCGGATTTCTTTTATTTATCACAGAGCTTCACAAACTAAGTAGAGTATTGCACACTAGAGAGACATATCTACACACAAAGCTTTCACAATTTCATGTTGGATCTTTGCACAAATCTTCTTCTTCCTCAGTTCCCAACAATCATAGTTTCAGGTCCTGGAAACATAGCCATTTGTTGGCATAGGGGCAGACCCAGGGTTCAATGCTCAAGAGCGCACCAACAAAACCCTAACTACCGGCCCTTTAGGCAATACCTATGAAGCATATGAAGTCTCACCTGAGGTAGAGGCAGAGTGTCTGCAACCTTAGTCGGGACACAAATATATGATTCTAACACTTAACATAGAACTTAGCAGTTAACATTCATCAATATCCAGTTCTTAGTTACAGTGAAATTAAACCCTAATTAAAGAGAATCACAATATTCAACCAGATCTAGAATCTAACGACACCTAGCATGACAGATCAGATCCTAACAAATTCAAGCACTAAGCATATGCATATAAGTCATATCTAACATCCATATACATCATTAATCACAAAGCATCAACATATCTATCTATCTATATCAAAGAACTAAGCACATAAACACATTTCAAAAAGTAGAGCGACACAACATATACGTGGTTCACCCCCCTCCTGGGGCTACGCCCACTAACTTTTTGTCTTCTTTATTGGATTCTTCAATAGGTTACATGCACAGATCCTCAAAACCCCTACTCCACAGAGGAAAAAATATCTGCACATCTCACTCGATCCTCCTTCCCTGAGTATATCTAAGCACGCAACCTTCTACAGTCTCTTGCAATGACTTGCACTTAGCTCTACAAGTTTCACATAGTATGCACAAAGCGTTGACAGCTCTTGATCACATAGATCCAATCCTAGCACTTAGACATTCCTTACGACTTCTCTTCATTACATCGCCTAGTCTTATATATATATATATTACAAAATAGGCCTAAGCATGGTTAAACCCATGGGGCAACATTACCATACCCATTACATGATCCCCAAAACCCAAAAATCCCTAAAAAGGGGTCAAGATCCTGTGATCTCCTCTTCCTCTTGCGCTCCATCTTCGATAGGCTGTCGAAGTCCCAAAATAGGTCAAACTTTACTAAGGATCTCCCAAAACTTGGTCAAGGGCCAACAATGGGTCTTGATACATCATATACATGTATCCCTTCCCATAATTTCTTAAATTCATCGACCAATGGTTAGAGGTATACATACGTTCTCTTCACTTTTCTTCTACCCAAGACTATAAGAGCCAACATTAGATGTTCATTCTTGACAGACAACCATGGGGGGATATTTTTATTGATCAATACAACTGAAAAAACATAATAGTTAGTGTTTTGGAGGAAATACAGGTTAACTCCATCCATGGCTATGCTCAATCATGGGCTTGATACTTCATCCTTGAATTTATTTGGTCATGTATACTCTATATGCTTCAGATTGGCTATTGAATCTATTGGGATTCACGTAACTCATAACTCACTTCTATGTGAGACATGCCACCCTTGTAACATGACTAATTGTTTGCAATGAAAGATCCTTTAAATCCTTGGAATTATAGGCATGTTCCTCAATATCTTATATCGACCATGTTCCTTACCCTTGTTTTTTGATTTATGGTACCTATCATGTCCACATTATGGATATATCTCTTTGTTCACATATTCATATTTGTATATAATACAACCATTTGGACATTCATGCTATGATATGTACTCAACACATAACATTTTCAACATTTTCTTTGTCATTGTGCAAATATCGAGAAAGACATTATCTCTCAGAAGTACCTTGTCTTTGATTAATATGCAATTAGTGGGCAATAAAAATGTGCACTATCATTAAGCATGCATAAAATACACCATTTCTTCCTTCATTGTGTGACAATATTCATTAAAAATTAGAGGAATCAATGGTGGTCTTACATACCATACATTTCTTTCAAGTTATATAGTAACATTGTTGTCCCTATTTGGATAGAGCTTGACCCTTATCACCAAACAGAGGGGTGGTGGAAGCAAATTTTAGGATTTCGAAGAAGATATCGATGACATCAACATCATCCCTTAGTTCATTTTGCTGGAATGCATGTAACAAAATTACCTCCATGGATTGGGTATCCCATAAGAAATCATCCATACCGACTTCTGTATCATTGCGTTCATCCTCAACATGTGGAGAACTAGTGTTACTATAGAGGTTTTGAATCAATGACTCAAGAAATAGTGGGAATTCAATATGTAGTTGATTCAACCATGCTCGATATGCTACCTCTCCAAGCTGTTCTTGTTTAATGACAATCTCATGAATTGACATCATAGTGGGGTGCAACGGTAGATGGTAGATAGGTCGCTCATCATCAATATCCCAATTGTAAAAATATTGAACATTACATCAATAATATTAGTAACGCAATGCATTTAGTATGTTGAAACATTATACCAAACATTTATTAGAAGCATAGAATATTTTTTCCCAATAATAAACATGAAACCGACCAATTTATAAAACAAATGTTGAATTAAGCAATACATTTACATTAGTTCCATTGAAAATCCAAAACTTCAATTACTCAATAATATTTTTCTTATGCCCCAAGTGATGTCATAAAAGACATCCAATTCATGGTGTAATACCGTGGACCTAGGCTAGTTGCTAGAATATGGAATGTTACAATTGGTAGGGTAAACTAGCTATCTATTTTCATCTAACATCTGCCTATGATATATTTCTCCTAATAAGAGCTCGTGACATTTTGGGATTGGTGGAACATCTTGTGCATCCGAACTTGATCTTGAATCATGATCCTGCAAAATTCAATGAAAAATTATTCAACTACACGTGCATAAATAACATAAATTCAATGAGATAAATGAATTATAAATAAAATCTAGACTTATTGCAATTGATAGTGGAGAACGAAAATCACTTGCAACGATATGGAATGAGCTAGAATTTGATGAATTGGCCATTTGATATTATAATTATTTTTTCTGCATTTGAGACAAAAACATCATCTTGGTGCACCTAATTATATTATGACACCTTGGTGCATCTGGATATCCAAAATGAACAGGTGCAGTAAATTATGAGAGGCACCGAAGAGTGACCTCTATTACTACCTCCACAAAATTTAAATGTGGATGTTTGCATTTACATTTTGTGAATTAAATTGTTTTCCGGTGCATTTTTATGTAAATACTACATTGATGCTATATAAAATGTATAGTGCATAGAATAACTAAGTTACAAAAAAATAGTGTGCACATTTATCATCAATGCGATGAAATATACATAAAACATGAGCGGGCATTTAAGTTGTTATTACCTCCACAAAATTTAAATGTGGATGTTTTCATTTGCATTTTGTAAACTAAATTGTTTGTTGATGCATTTTTATGTAAACACTGCAAAAATGTGCTATAAATTGTATATCGTATCGGAAAAATAAGTTATGAAAAACAAGTGTGGATTTATCATCAATGCACCAAAATATACAGTGAAACATAAGTGAGAATTTTAGTTTTTCTAATTGTATGTGTTTATAAATGAAAACCCTATTCATTCTTTCAATCTTTTACCAAACTTTAGAGGGGATATTTGTGCAAGAGAGATTTACTAGCAATGTCTTCAGAGTGGGTATATTTTTTTGAGGAGCCAAATTTGAAAAGGATCACCATAGGTCACATATAAATCTATAGAGAATTTTTTTTAGGTAAGTGATTTTATTCTATTGATCATATTAATATTTCCCCTATTTGATTCAAGCGATTTTCATTACGTTCTCAAAAAAATAAAAGGGTTTCATAGTTACCTTTGATATCAAAAGCCCTAGCTTCCTTGCTGTTTCTCTTGCTTTCCCTCTCTATATTTCACAATGAGAAATGTTTTTAAGAAAATTATTTTTATAGGGTTTCTTTACTTATATATAGGGTGTTTGGTATCTGTTGTAATGGGACCACTCATTGCATTGGATCCCAAACTGACCTGTCGCTCTCAGTTTTTTAATTAAAAATGCCTTTGCAGTTAGAAATACACACTATATAGGGATAGAGCACCAGTGCACATACTCATGTCGACAACACCACTAAGTTTGAAATGGAAATAATATTTCTTTTAATATTGAAACCATCATGTTTTAAATTTTTTCATGGGTGGGAGTTGCACAATAAACAATGCTTAGGTAGTGATGCTTTTATTAATTTTTAAACTATTGCGTGAATGCAACAATTTGTAAATAATCATTTTTGATTTCATGATGGAACAGTTATATTATAGTATACCAATGTGTATACATATGATTAATGCAATGGTGCATGTACATATGATTAACGCACATATGCGTATTAATTTATTATATGCACCAAAATATTATTTTGTAAAAAAAAAATCACGATTTATATATATGATTATTCTTTTCTTTTATTTGTTTAGGGATACTATGAAAATTCCAAGGGACAAATGAGGAGAAAACCAATATATGCTAGTAGGGATTTCCAAAAAAGTGTAGGAGGAGATGGTAAAAGAAATGAGCATAATTGCATCACAGGAGGAGCCATCCCAACAACAATGTGCATCAGAGATATGTGATCATTCATTTATTATGTTATGTGGATTGAATTTAATTATTGCATTAAATGCTGATTTTCAATTGTTTTGTTGTAGAAAAGAAAAAAAATGAAACCCATTCAACGCATAAGACAAGATGAAGATAAATAAAAGGGTTGATCCCAAACTTTGTGAGTACTTACATTTTCGACCTTATTTAAGATTTTATTTTTTCTATGATATTTATATTTAAATAATTGTTTTATACTTGTACATGGATGTCTTCTAATAGGTGAAAAACCATATAGAGGATCCAACAGATGAATTCATAGACATTGGGTTATGATTATATGTTGAAGTATCAAGGTTTAATGAACAATTTGTAAGTAGCTATGTTGTTTAACTTCTCTTGATTTTATAATTAATGGAAAAACAAGAAACATTTATATTAATTATATCAACTATTCTTTTTCATGATGTATTAAACACGTAGGAAACAAAGTATGGAGTGCAACCAACATAAGATATTTTGAGAGAAGGCATAAAGCATGGCTTCAAATGAATGTGTGTTTTTTATGAAAGACTCACTGTTGTGGTATGTATTTTTATTTACACAGTCATGTGTGTGTGTGTGTGTCACACACCCGAAACCTAAGTACCTTTTTAAGGGACGGGGCATAAAAAATTCACTTTTCTCAATCACCTCAAATGCCTGCAACTATGGTCTGATTGTCTTCGATTCAATGAGGGTTTTCCAACGACTATAAATTTGTCCAGATATGTGTTCTGGACTGCAATTTATGGCCCTTAAAAGTTCTTTATTCCTTCATTGACTAGAGCCTCTCACAAACATGTGGTGCTCACATGGATCCCTATCACTCGACACTCTGTATCATCATAGTATAATAATAATCTCCCAACCAAGAATTGACATCTATCCTGATCCTATAGGCCTACTAAGTTAATTAATCATTAACATAATGAAATCCCAGTCCTGAATAAATATCCAAGGGAACTTAGGGTTATTAATATTAGTTAATGCCTAAGTCTCCGGGCTTCGACAAAAATCTTCATCATGCGTTTATGAACCCAAATCTCCCAAATGTTAGAGTTTCGAAGAGGTTCGCGCTTGTTTAATTTCTTATGTTTAAAACATTATGATACGGGGAAGCGAGAATTTGGTCTAGGCCTTTGGCCGTTTTTACTTACCCATTCTATTTCTCCAATGTCCCGGACTCCCACAGGGTCCACACTTATACGTGGTTGCACATTGAACGATGAGATATGAACTAATGGATCGGGTCCTTCGGCCACTTTAACCATAGCGTATCAGTATCCAAACTATCCTGAAGTTCCAAGGTCCTGCAATGTAGCTCCGACCTTCAGATCTATTGGAGAATATATTCTAACACCCTAATCCTCCCAGAGTTCTGAATTGCCAAACTCCCAGGATCCCATTAGCCATTAGGTCAACCAACTATACATCAGGGGTGACATGTGGAAAAATATGGAGATGAAATTTGGCCCAATCGACGTGTGACATGTGTCAAGTTCCTTTTGGCACATAAGGTCTGTGAAAATCATAAATTAGGGTGACACGTGGCACACATAATATGGTTCCACGTTACCCTAGGTGATGTCAACATGCAACATCTCTTTGGGCTAAAAGTCTCTGGGAACATCCTGCTTCTCCTACTTGCATAATTTCTCGGAGCTCTGAAGTCCCGAACTCCCTCCAGCCAACCTTCCAATATCATATATCCAATTGTCGATATAGGTCCACGTGAATCATTAGATCCACAAACTTCCTTGCTTTGCGACTTCTATGTTCAAGGTTTTTTCTGTTTAGTTTCTTCTTTACTCTCGAACTGGTCAGTGCCAGATTGACCACAGTCCATATAAAACAGTTAAAAGAGAGGTCCCAAAGTGTCCTTGTATCGATGGTCCTCGTCAGTTCGTGACTTTGACATATAGAGTTTTTGGCTGTTTAACACATTTTCTCTCCAAGAGCAGGTCCACACCAAACTGACCATGAGGTATATCCAAAAGAAGACATTAGGAAGACGACAAGGGTAACACATGGCCCAATCAACTGATAACATGTGTCAAGGTCCATTTGACACATAAGGTTTTTTAAAGTCATGAATCAGGGTGACCACCGACTGCATGTGCTCTCCTTCTTCAGAAATGATTACCAGACCCATTCCCATTGTCTCTCCTCTCCCTTTCTTTCCACAATTTTTTTATTCTTTTCTTTCCTTCCTCCATAATATTTCATGGGTCCAAATCCCCATTTTGTGGTCAGGTCAAGAAGTTTTCTGATGGGTACTCTGCCCATATCCTCATTGACTCTTGAGGAGGACTTCCCAACTACCAACCTGAGTGGTAATTTAGTTTTCTAGGTCAGAGGATTGTTTTGGTTATGAATAATTTAAATACAGTAAAGTACTGGTTTAGTGAGGGTCATTTCAACCATTATTGGTTCCCCTCAACATCTCTCTCATGCATCATGATCTACCTTGGTAAACCCCTTAAACAATTATGCAACACTTTCCATTTTATTTAGTAACAAAATATATACATTGCCTTTTATAACAAAAAGGTTCATCAATTCCAACACCCACACATATTCAATCTGCCCATAGCCTTTTAGCAGGTTATAGTTATATTTACAAGATGGGGAAAACATGGGTATTATAGTGTGTGTGTGTGTGTGTGTGTGTGTGTATTACACTTCATTTCTATGTTTGTAGATGGAAGATGAAGAGACAAAACATAAAAAACAAGCTGATCAAGAAAACATTAGGCTAAATAACCAAAGTACAATATCACGAACAAATTATGAAGAAATGAGGCATGCATGTATCTCGAGTGATGACTGTTGGATTACTGAGAGGGGGGGTGAATCAGTAACATCGTAATTATAATCCTTTTTCTTCAAATGTTATATCAATGTAGAATTATTATCCAATAATGAGAAGTAAGAAATAAACAATCACACATATACACAGTACACCAGTGTTTTACGTGGAAACCCAAATCGAGAAAAAACCACAGAATGCTTTTTCTTATATGTCTTAAAGAATTACATTCATTGGAATCACCAACTTCCTTTGTTTTCCAGCTACAACTGGAAGGATCCTCCAAACCCCTAGTTTCTTAGGCTACAACCCAAGGGAAGCTTCAACTCCCCAATTCTCTGGCTAAAACCAGAAGGAGGCTACAACCCCCAATGTTCTCCGGCTACAACTGGGAGGTGGCTACAACCACCTGTCCTTGCCCCGTCCTACAACCCTAAAGTAGAAGTAGAATGATGGAACCACTTTCAAACTATCACTGTGAGATATACCACTGTAAACCTATACCAAAAAAATTTAACCATGAATCAACCATGCATCAACCTGTACCTCAACCTGTAATCAACCTGTACCATAAACAAGTGCATCAACCATGCACCAACCTGTAATCAACCTGTACCATAAACAAGTGCATCCAACCATGTATGAAGTATGTACCAATCATGTGTCAACTACTCATCAACTATGACTCATCAATATGTACCAACATCATCAACTATACACCTCATGTATGTGCGCCAACTCATCAACTACTTGTCTCAACCATGTACTCAACATGTACCACAACCAAAATTCCTCATCAATTTCATCATCCTAATTTGATTTTTAGCTCTGTAATAGACCTGGTGTATATGATCACATTCCTGCAAACCGTCCTTAACTTTAAAAACAAGAGACTAACATTTTCATCAAACTTTTCTTTAGTCTCACATACCTAATTTCGGATGAGTCAACAACCCTAACTTGAAGTAATCATAACTTTGAACCTGTAATGTATAAATATTTGAAACTGATAAAAAATGTTCTTCAGTGTGTTTTATGAAATTCCTCCAAGTGTCACTACTTGGAACCTCTCAGAAAATGAGTTATAGCAAAAATGGCATACCTTACTGAATTCTGACTTATTCTAGAGAGCGAACTTGTAGAGAGTGCCCCACAAAAAATATTTGATGAATTTATATGAAACAATGAAACAACATACTAAATATTGTTCCCTAACCAACACATTTGGTCTCACTTAGTTTGGATCTATTAGGAATAAGTTATGACATTTTTACCCGAAACACCTGATTTTGACTAGTTTCAGGACTGGCCAAAAACCCTATTTTCCACGGAGTGTAAATCCCAAAATACAATGACCCATAAGCTGAATTTTGTACCACAGATACTTGGATATGTTTTCTCACTGGAATAGAAATTTCAGGATCTGAATCATTATATAAAAAAATTTATAGCGAAAATGGTGAGATGACCTGTAAATAACATACCTTAGAAAGCACCATCAAAAGAATTTATCCTTCCTTGCATTTCGGCCTTCTTT
>ML787798.1:630790-647057 GCA_009831015.1 Picea engelmannii | reverse complement strand
TTCTTATCTCACACTTTTGTGAATCGAAAGTAACTTTATGAACTTGGTCACACATTTGACTCACACTTAAAAGATTATGTTTCATATCTTCTACTAGTAGAACATTTTTTGCCTTTTCATTCTTGTTCCCAATTCAGACTGTGGCTTTTCCAATGATTTTGGATGAACCATCATTTCCAAAGGAGACTGATCCATCTCTTTCCTTTCATAATGTAAGAAAATTGTCTGTATCACCTGTCATGTGTTTTGAACATCCACTGTCAACATACCAACCATGTTTCCTCTGTTTAGCTTGTAGAGAAACTGTGCATTCTTCATTGCTATACTGATCTTGCTTTCTTATCCATGTCATTTTCTGAGGTTCTTGTTTGTGACTCTGTTGAGGTTCTTTAGGAGGGACTGTCATTCTGCAATTTTTGGCCATGTGTCCAAAATTGTTACATTTGTAACATTCCACTTCAGTGCTCAAAGAATCAAACCTGTTGTAACTTCTTCTCTGTGTTTCACCAGGTCTTATTGAATAACCCCTTTGTGTATGGCTCTCAAATTAGTTATTGTTCCTGTTGTTAGCTCTGCAATTTACAACTTTATGTCCAAAATTATTACGTGTATAACATAAACCAAAAAATATAGTTTGATACCTGGTAGTTGAAGATATTATGAAAGGAGGTGCTCTTATGAATCCTTCTTCTTCTTGAGGCCTGTCTATCTATTGTTGATTCTAAACTCTGAATCTTCTCGGTGGAGGAGTGTCCCTGTAATCTTCCTTGTATATCTTTTTATCCCCTTTGATTGTTTCTGCATAACTTTTTGGATTTGTTTATTTCTTTGTTGTTTTGGAGCCTGATCCATTTTCTGTCTGATTGTATCCAAGTCTGGACTTGTCAAGATAAGATTTTTGACTGTTGATAATGTCATCTAGAACTTTTGAGCTATTCTGCATATTTTTCTTTTGAATATCCTTTCTTAGTGTGACAATCTTTGCTTCCAATTTTCCAATGATCCTGTCCTTTCCTTCTGGCTGTTCTTTGAGTGCTTCTTCAATTCTTTTATCTTCTTCTATTTGAACCTTCAATTTTGTGATCATTTGTTCTAGTTATTGAGTGTCTTTTTTCTTATATAGTTTTGCTTGTAGTTTCTTGTTTTTCCTTTTTTCTCTTCTGATAACTTCTATGGAACTCATTAATTCTTCTCATAAGTCAACTTCCGCCTCTTCAATTTCTTCTTCATATGTTTCTTCATATTCTTCTTCGGTGTCTTATTTATCAGAGTCTTCTACTGCCATGAATAGAACTCTCCATGTTTCACTATCACTACTTCATCTTCATCTGATGATGAGATGTCTTCTTTGGTGCAAAAGTTTTTCTTGAAAACTTTCTTTGTAGTTCTTTTACCTTTATATGTTTGTCATCCTTTTGAGTAACCTTCATCATTTCTCTTTTTCTTATGAGGACATTTTTTAGCAAAATGACCAATACCATCACAATTAAAACAAATTAAATGAATCTTACCTCTGTACTTACCGTTGGTTCCCTTGCTCAATCTTTTGACGAAGTTGGCCACTTCTTCATCATCTTCTGAGACATCACTATTGCTGCTATATTCTTCTTGTTCCTTTTTCTTTTTCTTTGATCTTTTGGATGCTTTGAAGGCTACTTCTTTTACATCAGTATTTTCCTGTTCAGTTCTCATCTCATATGCTGTGAAGATTCCATGTAGTTCATCCATTCTTATTGAGTTTATATCCGATCTTTCTTCTAGTGCTGATATCTTAGGGTTGAATCTCATAGGAAGAGATCTTAGTACCTTTTGAACAATTACAGATTCTTTGATTTATTCTCCCAATCCTATGATTGCATTCACTGTTTCATCGAATCGTAAGAAGTAGGCTGTGATATCTTTATCTTCCTTCATTTTTAGTTGTTCAAATTGATTTCTGTAAGTTTGAAGCTTTGTTGCTTTGACTTTTGAATCTCCTTCATAAATATTTCGAAGCTTGTCCCAAATCTCTTTAGTAGATTTACAATGTGCAACTTTGGTGTATACCGTATCACTGAGACCATTCAAAAGTGCATTTATGACTTTGGAATTATTCTTACCGAGTTTCACTTCTTTTTCATTTGTTGGTGGAACTGCTGGTGATGTGTATCCATCTACAATTGATTGCCAAACTTGAAATCCCTGTGCCTGTATATATGTCTTCATCCTTATGATCCAAAAAGCATACTTTTGTCCATCAAACGGTGGTATTCCATTTTTATACGAGTTGGTACTCTCCATTATCTACCTTTCAGTGGTTAAATTGATTTCTGAAGGAACCTTCTCTGATACTAACTGTTGGATTACTAAGAGGGGGGTGAATCAGTAATAGCGTTATAATCCTTTTTCTTCAAATGTTATATCAATGTAGAATTATTATCCAATAATGAGCAGTAAGAAATAAACAATAACACATATACACAGTACACCAGTGTTTTACGTGGAAACCCAAATCGGGAGAAAACCACATAATGCTTTTTCTTATATGTCTTGAAGAATTACATTCATTGGAAGCACCAACTTCCGTTGTTTTCCAGCTACAACTGGAAGGAGGCTCCAAACCCCTAGTTTCTCAGGCTATAATCTGAGGGAAGCTTCAACTCCCCAATTCTCTGGCTACAACCAGAAGGAGGCTACAACCCCCAATGTTCTCTGACTACAACCGGGAGGTAGCTACAAGCACCTGTCCTTGCCCCATCCTGCCACCCTAAAGTAGAAGTAGAATGATGGAACCACTGTCACACTATCACTGTGAGATATACCACTGTAAACCTGTACCAAAAAATTTGAACCATGCATCAACCATCCATCAACCTGTACCATAAACAAGTGCATCAACCATGCACCAACCTGTAATCAACCTGTACTATAAACAAGTGCATCCAACCATGTACGAAGTATGTACCAATCATGTGTCAACTACTCATCAACTATTACTCATCAATATGTACCAACATCATCAACTATAGACCTCATGTATGTGTGCCAACTCATCAACTACTTGTCTCAACCATGTACTAAACATGTACCAAAACCAAAAGCCCTCATCAATTTCATCATCCAAATCTGATTTGTAGATCTATAATAGACCTGGTGTATATGATCACATTCCTACAAACCTTCCTTAACTTTAAAAACAAGAGACTAGCATTTTCATCAAACTTTCCTTTAGTCTCACATACCTAGTTTTGGATTAGTCAACAACCCTAACTTGAAGTAATCATAACTTTGAACCTATAATATATAAATATATGAAACTGATAAACAATGTTCTTTAGTGTGTTTTATGCAATTCCTCCAAGTGTCACTACTTGGAACCTCTCAGAAAATGAGTTATACAAAAAATGACATAACTTACTGAATTCTGGCGTATTCTAGAGAGTGACCTTGTAGAGCGTTCCCTGCACAAAATATTTGATGAATTGATCTGAAAATGTTAAAAAACATACTAAATACTATACCCTAACCAACACATTTGGTCTCACTACATTTGGATCTTTTATGAAGAATTTATGACGTTTTTACCCGAAACACTTGATTTTGACTAGTTTCAGGACTGGCCACAAACCCTATTTTCCACGGAGTGTAAATCCAAAAGTACAATGAACCAAAAGTTGAATTTTTTACCAGAGATACTTGGATATGTTTTCTCACTTGAATAGAATATTTGGGATCTGAATCATTATAGAAAAAAAATTATAGCAAAAATGGTGAGATGACCTGTAAATAACATACCTTAGAAAGCACCATCAAAATAGTTTATCCTTCCTTGCATTTCGACCTTCTTTTCTTCACTTTACTTATAATTTCAGCTTAGATATCATTTGGTTACCTCATACACCTATATATATTCAATATTCACAAGTGTGGTTCAAATGAGAGAGCCTTGCCTCTTATTTATAGTCTCCAAGTAGCTTCCTTAAAAACATCTTCTAGGTCACTTGGCCCACTTTCCTTATTTTAGGGTTGGGTCCACTTCTAATTTCTCCATTAATTTTATTATTGAAATTATTTATCTTTTATTCAATTTGAATTATAATACACTCATCACTTCACTTTATTATTTACCTTTTAAAATCTCTTAAACCATTTTGATTACTTTGACCTTTTGGGGCTTCTAGATGACATATGGGGGTCCTCCAACTTCGTAAGACCATAAATCGCAAACCATGAGGATTTGTGTGATGTTATACATACCACCATAAATGGAATGACATGTACTATCCATATAGAATAGTATTATATGAAAATATATCATAACTCATACCATTACCCATCAAACAAACTTGGGTCCATTACCCAAACCTGGGGTCTCCAACTTCTCATGGCCATAACTCTATGACCATGAGGAATTATGTGACGTTCCACATACCACCAGAAATGACATGACAAACAATATCCATCTAGGATATTTTCCCTGACAAATTCACTTTCCTTCATCTCATTATTCCACAATTAAGCATGGGTTCTCTTACTCCACAAAGCGTCTTCCCATGAGGGCTTTCACCATAAGGGGACCACTTTGGAGTTCATACATATTTACTTCTTATCAACCATGAAGAAACAATAATGAGTCATGTTTACATAAAACAATATTAGGTCCATTACCCAAACCTTTGTGCTACTGAGCTTTCTTCAAGGGTTGACATCAATGACAACGAACCTTAGTCAACAATGACAACATTTCAAGCGATGAATGGAAATCATTATAATTCAATGTTACTGCAACTTGTGTGTTTTGGAATATTTGTTTATGAAAGTCAAGGATTTTTTTGATGTACTCAACATATTGTCCCAATTGCATGAGGAAATGTTACCAATAAGTGTAACTATTACATACTGGTTTCATTTTGATTATTATGGACCTTTAAGCTATCCCATTTTGTATGAAAATGGGTCTCTTATTCATATATAGTAAAAAATGTTTCTTATTTTATTGCATTGTTGAATGTTGTAAAATGTTGCAATGCTGATTAATTAATATAAAAACAATATTATTAGAAAAACTATTTGATTTTGACATAATTAATTGAAAACTTGTGAAAAACAATTAATTAAAATATATACATATCGGTGCAATGCATTCTTTTGAACTCACTAAATGGTGTGTGCCACAATATAGAAAACAATGTCTTTTTATGAGTTATATGCACCGATTCCTATTAATTATATTGAAGCACTGATGTGAAAAAATGTGAAAAAACACCATTCCTTAAATGACATAATAGATGATTATACTTATCATTTAAAAATATTGTTTTGTGCATGAATAAAATATGCATTGGTGCTCTAAATATAAGATACACATCAATGATTTAAATGCAATATACACATCGGTGCTTAGTAACAAAGAATGACACCGACATCTCACCTCAAATATTTGAAATTTCACTACCCTTTGGTGCACAAGATAATACAAGAACTTGTGTGTTCAAATTATACAAGAAACAATGTGCCATAAAACAAAAATGACCTGGTGTGTAATATTTATAAGAGCACTGGTGTTTCATAAAAAAACCAACATGAACAATGTGTACATAATCTCAAAATGCACCGATGTTGCATACAACAAAAATGGTGGAACCGATGCGTAATAATTATAAGAGCACCAATGCTTTTTAGGTTTATGTATGCACTGTTGTAGGTTACTTAAGAACACACTAGCATGTTTTACCAATACAAGCACCAAAAAAGAAAACCTCTGCCTGCACAAGTTTTGTTTCACTATATGGGACATACGTTAAAACCTACACTTCAAATAATAGAGGTTGTAATGAAGTTTTTTTTGAAAATTTTGCAAAATGTTGTAACTCTAAAAACCTCTACAAAAACCTCTTCTACAAGTTGTTTTCCTTTCAATTATTGGAATTGTTGTAGGAGTTAGTAATCTAGGTATTGAGTTGTTTAATGGATAATGGCCATCCATGAGAGCCAGTCATTCTTCTAGACTCATGCCTTAGCTTGGGGGTCGATTTATATTGAGAGAAATGGAAAAACAAGGCCTATGGTTGGGAGGAGCATCCCTTTTACACAACCAATTAGTGAAATTCACACATGAGATAATCGTTTTTACTCAATACATTATTCTTATTAAATGTTGATTTTAATGCTACATTTGTTCTCTGCATTTTATGTGTTTGAATGCTATTATGATTTAGAAACCATTTCATTTATGATTTTTTTAGTTATTGGTAGTTGTATGATATCGTATATCATGTTTCACAATTTGATCTTTAAATGGTATCAGAGTATTTTGTTTTTTCTTGGTAATGAGTGTGTCACAGATTCGTATCAAAGTAGAAATTGTGGTAATGTAGCCCAGAATGGGAATTAAGGACATTACCGTTTGGTATTAGAGAAGAAATTTTGGTAATGTTCCTTAGTTTAGGAGTTTGGTACATTACATCATGGAGATAAGGTTTAGATTGCAACTACTTTTTGTTTATATTCACGACATGGCTCAAATACTTCCAATGCAATCCTTTTTAACCACGTTTTCTGGGCAAATAAAAAAAAATCATAATTTTTTCATATATATTAAAATTACATATGTCATACGCTTGAGTAGAATTCTAGTATCTTTTTAAGCAAAAAAAAGAGACTTGTATAACTACAAACCTATTCATAAAAAAAATGAATTGTTATTTTACTATTCATAAGGTTATTCACCTTTGTGATTTTTCAACATATATAAAAGAAATTGGCATATAAATATTAGTTATATTTCACTATGTTTAGTATACAGTCCTCTTATACAATATCAAAAATCATGATATGACACTAAAAAATTTAGAAATGTTCCTTCAACAACTCAAATAAATATGATCATATAAATAGAAGTTTTAATTCTTGGAGCAGTCCATTGTTAACATCTTGTAATATACATTCACCTTCATAGAGTTGAATGCCTTATTTAAATAGGATATCAACCTATTGATTTCATTCACTAAAATTAAGGGCAAAGAAAACCTATGAAAAACCGTCAACTATACACAATATTTCCTCAAACAAAGGTTGAAGATTGAAATTATGAAGCAAGTACTCCCTCTTGGATCCATTTAAGAAGTGAATCTATGAATACTTGAATATTAGTAGCCCCGTACTTTTGGTCCCTAGATGTTAGGGACCTAACCTCCCTAACCCCTCACATAGGTAGAATAATATATTTTCCATGTAATAAAGGCCGATATTAATAAGGCCTAGTAATAAGGAATAATAAGCCAAATGTAAGAATACCTAATAAAAGCTTTCTCTACTAGAATATCTTCCTCTAGATTTTTATTTTGATAGATATATTTAGTATAAATAGGAGTTGAGGGAATGCGAAGTTTTGTATTGAGAATTATTGTAATAGAGCACTGCTCTACTGGAGGTTTCCCCCTCAAATATGAAAGTGAACATTGTTTCCTATCAATAAAGGTATTATTTTGGTGTTATGGTTATATCTATTGTGTTGTTCCACTATTATTCTTTGCAATATTTTTGTTTTCAACTATTATAATAGATCTGGTACCATACAAGTGGTATTAAAGCACTTTCCTTGGTAGAAAATTGTGGGTTATGTTTTTCAAGGTATAGGCATATTTCATTGTCTTAAAGCTACAAAGATCTATCGTTCAGAGAATAAATCTACGGTTGAGGAAGAATACATGCATGAACTACAAGTGGTACTTAAGAACACATTTTTGGCCACCCTTGTAACCCCTGTTGGTACCCATTCGAGTGGTAGCACATCGAAAAACACTTGTATACAAATCGACCTAGATATCCAGAAGCCCTATGTAGATAAACCAATCGGCCACCTCACTACTATAGTTCCACCGAGAAAAAAAATCAGGAAGATACTGTCTAGTACCTGGGTATTTGGGTACTATGACTAAGGGCACGGTCTAGCCTCCTTAGTTGGTGCCCTGAGATATTGTGTCGAGTACTAGTGTTGGACCCCGAACATATATCAGAGAGATATAACATAGGGAAAACCCTTGTCTGTAGAAACCCTAAACACCATAACCCCTGGGACGAGAAAAAAACTAGAATAAACAAGATCTATTGTTACCTTCTGCATTCTGGTTGCAAAATTACTACACATTTCTTCCTGTTAAGAATTTGGTCCTTTCAACACTGGAGTATTATGGAGATCGGAGTATAACTCTGAAGGAGTTAAAAAAAAAAGTTTGGATCCTGCCTACACCATTATTTGAGCCCTATCACATTGGATTCCTCTCTTCTCCTTGATCGCAGTCATACCTATCATTTTTCAACAATTTTTTTTCCCGTGGACCTGAACCCCTTCCAGCCCCTTTATTTGGGACTTACCCCATTGGATTTCCCTCATCACCTTGATCGTCATGATAAATTTCACCCATAACCCATTTCATGTGTTGTCCCACCCATCCCTTTCTGTTTTCCCCCTTCATCATGACCCACACCCATAGCCAAAACCTTGAATCCCACCTCAATTCCTTGTCGTCTTCTTTCACAGAGACCCAATAGGAAGTGCAACAACTTAGTGCCAATATTACCACCATCAATACAAAAATGCATTACACCATAGATAGAAAAATAGAAACCCTGAAACATGAGCTCTCTACCCAACTTTCATCCTTCACTTGCTAGATCCGTGCCAAGCTAAATATCACTGGAGACCTTACCTCGTTCGACCCACCTTTCCACCTCAAAGGTGAAACTTCCTCCAATTCCCATAATTTTCATCCCCATCACTTTGAGTGTGAGCTATTCCTTCTACACATGGATGTGAAAAAATTTGATGGCTCGGATCCCATCGGCTGGGTAACTCAAATGGAACACTATTTATCTTCATACAAAATTACAGATGAGTTGGCCAAACTCCTGTATGGTGTTCTCCATCTATATCAAGAATGTTTTCAATGGTGGAAATGGAGAAAAAAAGTTTGCCAAGGGTATGTGGCTTGGACACAATTTGTTGCAGATATTTATGAACTCTTTGACACTGACACCCACCATTTAAGTTGTTTGAAAAAGTTGAAACAATATGCCATAGTGGAAGAATTTATAGCTTCTTTTGAATGATTGGATTTCCACACGGAGGGCATGTCTGATGTTTTGTTTCAAGAATTCTTTATCAGTGGCCTCAAGGATGAGATCTGTGTGCATGTCCTCATGGTTCGCCCCCAGAGCTGGGTGGAAGATATTAAAATAGATAAGGAAGCACAACAGGTTGTCTCTTCGCAAACCATAAAACCCTCCTTTATTCCTCTCCCTAAACCAATGACTCCCACTCCTCCTTCCATTTCACTAAAGATCCAAAAATTGACCCAGGAAGAAATGGTTGAATTCGAACTCAAGGGCCTTTTTTATAATTGCGATGACAAATATTTTCCTAGACATAAGTGTAAGGAACGAAATATTTTTATTGCCATATTTGAGGATGTTTCTGAAGAAGAGGTTGAAGCTCCCCCTGTGGATGAATCACCTGAACACACTGACCAGATTCCAACCTCAGACCCCCCAAAGTTGAACCTGTCATTTCCATGAATGATTTCACTGGCTTCTCTGCTCCCCAAACCATCAATCGCCTTGGTTACATTAAGAATCAAAAGGTCATCATCCTCATTGACAATGGAAACACCCATAATTGTATTCATTGCCACATTACCCAAGAAACTAATTTCTATATCCGATTAGTCAACAAATTTCAAATCATGATTACCAATGGTAGGTCCATGAAATGTGGGCGGCGTTGTGAAAATGTGTGTCTCCAAATTGGTAAGTACCACATGAAATATCATATGTTTTCTATCCACATGGGTGGTTGGGACATTGTTCTAGGTGCCAAATGGTTAAGGACTCTGGGCCCCATTCTCATGGAATTTAAGGAATTAACCATGAAATTCAACCAATAGGGCCAACAATAAAAATTTCAAGGAATCACAACAGGTTCCCCTGAGATCATCAGTTCACAACACATGGAAAAGCTCCTAAAAAAAGGTCATTTCGACATTATTGTATAACTCCATTCCATTCAAGCCACTCAGACACCCTCTGTGCCTCATGACCTCCAATCCATCCTCTTCAAACATCAAGTTGTTTTTCCCACTCCCTAGGGACTTCCTCCTTCCCGTGGTGTTCTTTATAATTACATTCCCCTCGTACCCAATATCCTTTCTCCCAATTTTCATCCCTATCGTAATCCCTTTTCCTAGAAAATTGAAATTGAGAAAATTGTTCAAGAATTGCTCACTGTAGGTGTTATCCATCCTAGTACTAGCACCTATTATTATCATGTGTTCATGGTACTTAATAAATAAGTCTCTTGGCAAATGTGTCCTAACTTTCATGCCCTCAACAAGCTCACCATCAAAGAAAAAAATCCCATTCCTGTCATTGATGATCTCTTGGATGAATTAAGTGGTGCCCAGTTCTTTACTAAACTTGATATTCCTTCTGACTACCCCCAGATACATATGAAAGAGACATACATTCCTAAGACCACATTTCGAACTAATGAGAGCCACTATGAGTTCTTGGTCATTCCCTTAGGCTTGTGTAATTCTCCCTCCACTTTCCAAAGCATTGTGAATAATATCTTCCATCCTTTTCTCTGTCATTTTGTATTAGTTTTCTTTGATGATATTCTCATCTATTGTAAAACCTAGACAACCTATCTCGCTCATGTGGATCGAGTTCTTCATCTTCTCTCTCAACACCAAATTTTACTCAAACAATATAAATGTTCTTTTGGAGCATCATAAGTCAAGTACTTGGCTCATATTGTAGGCAAGGCATGTGTCATGGCAGATCATAAGAAGATTAAGGGTATCCAGGATTGGCCTTGCCCTAAGACTCTCAAAAGATTGTGCGATGTTATGGGTTTAATAGGCTATTATCACAAGTTTGTTAAGAATTATGGAAAGATTGCAATGCCTCTCATTACTCTCATTAAAAATAATTCTTCGCTTGGACTTAAACAACTGATCATTCCTGTCAATATTTGAAGGCGACTATGTGCACCACTCCTATCTTGGCCCTTCTTGACTTCACAACGAACTTTTTCCAAGAATGTGATTCTTCTAGGAGAGCAATTGGAGAAATCCTTATGCAATATGGCCAGCCTTTGGCCTTAAAAAACAAACAATTGTCAGAGCGACATTTGGGCCAATCAATCTATGAAAAGGAAATATTGTCTATTCTTCATGTAGTGGATCTATGACACACTTATCTATTGGGGAAATGATTCCAAATTAAGACAGATCACCAGAACCTCAAGTATTTTCTAGAGAAATATATTTCATCCCCGAAGCAATAAAAATGGGTGACTAAGCTCTTTGGATATGATTACGAGATAATTTACAATAAAGACAAAGAACATGTGGTTGTTGATGCTCTTTCAAGAAAATATGAAGATGAAGGGTCCCTTTTTTCCGTCTCCTTCATTGTCCCATATTGGATCCAATTTGTTCGCTAGGAATGGCTACAAGATCCAAAAAGTTTGATTTTGATCCAACAATTACAAGAGAATTCACCACTTTCCCCAGGGTACTCTTGGCACAATGATGAGCTTTACTACAAAGGTCGTCTATATTTAAGTAACTAGTTAGAACTTAAATCCATGATTCTTTTTAAGATTCATGCTACACCCATAGCTGGGCACTCATGGTTTACCAAAACCTATGACAGGGTCAAACGTTCTTTATTATGTGATGGTATGAAACGGGACATTCACACTTTTGTGGTGGAATGTGATGTCTGTCAACACACAAATGTAGAAATAGTCAAATCCCTAGGGACACTACAACCACTTCCGATCCCACCCTCTATTTGGAGGGATATCTCTATGGATTTCATTGTTGTCTTACCTAAATCAGGCAATAAGTCAGTCATCATGGTGGTAGTTTATCGTCTTTCCAAGTATGCTCATTTCTGTTCTTTTCAACACCCATTCACTACCTCCACTGTGGCTCAAATTTTCATGGATCATATCTTCAAGCTTCATGGCATGCATCATTCTATTGTTTCTGAAAGACATCCCATTTTCACCAGAAAGTTTTGGCAAGAAATGTTCAGGCTATAGGGAACACAATTGCATCTCATCACCGCCTATCATCCCCGGACTGACGGTCAAAATGAAGTTCTCAATAAGTGTTTGGAAACATATTTGAGGTGTTTTTCATATGAATGAAAAAATAAATGGGATCAATGGTTACCCCTAGTTGAATGGTGGTACACCACTTCTTACCATACAACTACTCACATGACTCCTTTTGAATCAATATATAGAAAAAATCTACCTTCACTTCTATCATACATTACTGACGTATCAAATCTCTAGAAGGTTGAAAAAACTATTAGAGTTCAAGATGATATTCTCCATACCCTCAAAGAAAAAATTTTCATGGATCAGAATTGCATGAAGAAACACGTAGATCAAGTTCACTCAGAACATCAATTTGCTGAAGGGGACCATACGTTTCTTCGACTGCAACTTTATAAGCACACTTCACTCAAGGATGACCATTTTTAAAAACTGGCGCCCAAATTTTATGTCCTTATACACTTCTCAAGTGTGGGGACATGTGGCCTATTAGTTAGCTTTTCCTATTCATTCTAAGCTTCATCCTATTTTTCATGTCTCATGCTTAAAGAAGGTGATTGGAACTAAGTGCCAAAATCAAAACAGTCTTCCCGATTTGGATGAATAAGGATCCATTTGGTTGTAGCCATAGGTAGTATTGATCAATGTGAATGTCATCTCTGTCATCACACCATCAAGGAAGTGTCAGTCTAGTGGAGAGATACAACTCTAGCTAATGCCACTTGGGAGCGAGCTACCAGTCTGCAACAATTTCCTCATCTCAACCCTTGAGGAAAATGTTATTTTTGAAGGGGTAGGGCATGTTAGGGATCTAACCTACCTAACCTCTCACGTAGGTAGAATAATATATTTTCTATGTAATAAAGGCCAATATTAATAAGGCATAGTAATAAGTAAGAATAAGTCAAATGTAAGAATACCTAATAGAAGCTTTCTCTTCTAGAAGGTCTTCCTCTAGATTTTTATTTCAATAGATAGATTTAGTATAAATAGGATTCGAGGACATGAGAAGTTTTGTCTTCGGAATGATTGTAATAGAGAGATTCTCCGCTGGAGGTTTCCCCCTTGAAGAGGCAAGTGAACATTGTTTCCTATAAATAAAGGTATTATTTTATTGTTGTGGTTTCATCTATTATGTTGTTCTGTTGTCACTAGTAGAATTTGGAAAATAAATGACTATGTGACCACCCTTCAAGAATCAGAGTCTATATCAGATGGGTCTCTTGAGGAGATTTTTCAGAGATCCACTTCATCTGTCTTAGTGGAAAATTAGATGTATCAGTCAGTCACATTGACAGAGGATGTTGATGATCTAGCAGAGGAGCACCAGTCGATGGGGGACACTTCCATTTGTGTCTTGGGAGTGGTTGATCTCCATATAGATATTGATCTAGCCATACGCCCAGGATCTGTGATGCAACATGAGTTTACAGGAGATGACATGAGTATGTCGGAGCATACCATGATGAGTGATAGCTCACAGAGAGATGCCGAGGTGTATGGTGGCATTCAGAGGGGTATAGTGCCTTGCAGGGAGGAGACACACTAAGGGGAGTATGTAGATGTCACTCCTCTACAACAGCACATAGTTGTGGTAGATCACCTTCACCATTTCAGCAGTTGCATGGTAGATGAGAGATGGGGGTTGGTTGACCAACATTCAGAGGGGTTACTTCTGGTTGTACTGGATGGTTGGGACTCGGTGATGACCACAGGAGAGCATATTTCATGGATACCGATGGACGAGATTCTGGTCGAATCATTGGGATTGACCAAAGCATGTGACACCTCCCAATCCTATAGTCAGCGACATATGTTTCTATTAGCCTATCCTGACACTTTTATCATAGACAACAACATGAGGAGGGACAAGCCATGGCTGGGGGCATGGAGAGTGAGTAGGTTGAGACTATATGACAGGAGTACTTTTACGGCATACAACATGTTAGAGGCGGACCGTGTTAAACAGATAGTTGAGACTTGGTGTGTGATGGTGAGCATCATAGACCTGGTGATGATAGATGAGCGCAGTGGGCTTTCAACAGTGATCAGCCCATCATAGGAGCAACTAGCGGAGATTGGAAGTGATAAACTTCCAAGTTTTCCATGGGATCCGGGAGTTCACTTGGTTAGCAGGATGTTTCACTAAATGATGACCTAGGTGGCACCAAAGAGCCACACACTCCACCTTGGGTTGGTTTCAAGTGGGTCGACAGGTACTTGTCCTATGGGACGAGACCTTTTCCTCCTCTTGATCATCATGATAGGGCATGGAGACGTTTGGATAGCTACTTCTTCTATAGAAGTGTCTATGCCGATACAGTTTTTGGGCAGTAGGGTCGGTGGTCACAGGTATTTCATCTTGAGGATCCCAACGAGGAGGATCCTGTATGTATGCAGAGGACATAAAGTCATGGAATGAGTAGTGTAGTGTCAGCAAGAGGATCATCGACAGAGGTTAGCATGGGACCCAGGGATTGCAGGATTGAGCAGTTCATTGACCGACAGGGGAGAGTGGACCATTGCAGGGGAAAGTTATTCTAACTTTCCATTTAGCATAGCGCTTGAGGGCGCCTCATGGAGATCTTGCAATACCTCATTCTGGAATCATCATGTGCAGTTGATGGAGACCATGTGGATCTTGGTAGAGGTTTGGAGGATGGACTCATTCATATATGAGGCCATGGGTCAGGTGCAAGAGGTTCACAGGGTTGATATCTTCCAGGACTGTTCTTCACAGAGTATTGCAGTTCACTTCCTAATATGGGATCTAGGGGGTGGAGTGTGCTATTGTACATCGTTGGATGGGTTCTACTATGTATCCCACAGGTGGACATGGGATCCTTGTATTTTTCTTCAGGGGATTTGGGTATTGCTTAAGGACAAGAATTTTTCTAGCAGGGAGGACTGTAATGTCCCCACTTTGGGACATCATCACAGGGCAGAGATTTATGATGACCAGAGTAGCCAGATGGGTGCTAGAGAAAGTACAAGGGTATTTGAGAGGCATTGTGGGGTCCATCTTGCATTGATTATCATATTCCATCATTATGAGCCATTCCGCACAGGTTGGCTTTGGTTTCATTTCATTCTGATGATTTCCATGATTTTGACTATTTTGAGCTATAAGTCAATGGAATTCATTGAAGAGGTCATTTTGGGCAGATTACTTGGAGGAACCTCTCAGTGTAATATCTCATTGGAATCGGGAGGAGCAGCACTACAGGATGGGATGTCTAGAAGTGACTTTCAGTGGCCAGGGAAGCCATAAGGAGAGATAAGGAGCTTTTCAAAGGTAAAAAGGTTAATTAATTAATTAAAGTGATTTAATTAATTAATTAAATATTAATAAAATGAAAGTCACTTTGGAGGGACAAGGTGAGCCAAAAATTATAAAGGAAAGGCAAGGGCCTCTTCTCATGGATGCATGTATGATCTTATTTTGACATCTGGCTTTAGCTAGTGAGCCCATCTCTTGGGGGTTTTAAGGGTTTTGACATAACAAACCCTAGAGGACGATTCGGTGGTGAAAGATTCCACCTATCTTGTCCCAAGCTTGGTCTCAGAGATGTAATAATCTCCCACACCATTCTAGTTCCAGATCTACTTAGTTGCAGGAGGATTCTACATTAGTTTCATGTGCAGATAGAGAGAGGGCGCACCAGTTGAGGAATTCCAGCAAGAGGGGTGCACCATCTTTGGAGAGAGATTCATTGTAGGAGATTGGCAGGGCCATTGAGGATTCTATCACTTGGGTTTTCATTGCAGGGCCTTGGACATCATATCTAGTGCTTTTTGAGACAGTTTTATGGCTCAGATTATTTCTTGAGCAGTGGGGCGAATTGAAGAGAAGGAGGGTGTTTTTGAGATCCAGATCTAGTCCGTTTGGAGGGGTTACACTTCAGATCTGACCCTGAGACTTTACCTAGTGACTTGAAATGTCCCGATCTATATTTATGGAGAGTTTCAAATCATTTGGAGGCCTCCTTCAGCAGGGCCAAATTATCTAGGGATTCAGTCATCTAGTGGGGCGCACCATTCAGTGGGGGATTTCAGATTTTCAGAGATTGAGAGGGATATTGGAGATTCGATCATCTGGGTTGTTCTTACCATCACCTGATCTATCAGTTGGCATATTTATTAGGGTTATTGGAC
>ML787798.1:580168-630643 GCA_009831015.1 Picea engelmannii | reverse complement strand
GCCGAGTTATTGAGGGTTTCAGCCTTCTATTGGAGCGTGGCATTCTTCAGCTGGAGAGTTTGGCATTCAGATCTGCTTGTATTGATCTTCATTTCTTATTCATCCTTTGGAGGCATCTTTTGTATTAGCAGGAGAATTTTGTAGCAGATCTTATCTATAGTCTATCTTTTTGGCCATATGTTGAGCATTCCAGATCGACATCTTCATTGAGCAGGTTTCTCTATTTTGTGAATAAAGAAGAATTGAGATGTTTTGGTTTGTCTATCTTATTGCATATGGTTGAGGTATGTTCCATGGTTATCTCTTTCTGTTATTTTCTGCATACACACATATAAACACATCTAAAAGGTATATCAACAAAGTGTTTGACGAAATACCTCACTCAGAAAAAGTCTTTAAAAAGACACCAAAACAATGATGATCCTTGCATAATGGCTTGGGATCATTACAGTGGTATCAAAGATTAAAATCCTGCAAACCTGAGCAGTCTTTATGGATAGTTGGAAGGAGATGGATTTGTTTTACCCTGCTATAGAGAGTATGATCTGTAAAGGGGAATATTACGCCCTTGGGGAGGAAACTAGGGCTCAATTGACATTCCAACAGTTTTTATCTATAAAAAATCCTAGGTGGAGCAAAGAGGAGATTACATATTGGGTCAACATAGCAGAGGAAAACAAATATATGGATATTTTGGACTTTACTAGAGAGATTGTTGAGTGTGATAGGGAATATCAAACCCTCAATGAGATTCTCAGAGATCTAGTGACATTCCATCATTTTGTATCCTATAAAAATCCTAGTTGGAGCAAAGATGAGGTTACGCATTGGGTCAGCATGGCAGAGGAAAACAGAGCTATGTCAGCTAGATAGTTGGAAGAAAAAAGAAACCCCATGCCTAATAGGAGCACACAACCTTGCCACTATTGCAAGGGGTCGTGGGAACCTGATCATAGGTGTAGGGATCAAGAGCACACTATTGAGGCACATTATGACAGGGAGGATGAGGTGTGTGTGGATGGAGCGATAGAGATTGATTCAGAGCAGTCGGATGATGATAGTGACTCGTGCACATATGCTAGTGATAGTGACTCTACCTCAGAGGATAGTGATGATGATTCTTGCACATAGGCTAGTGATGTTTTAATGCTTGAGGAGGATGATGACTCTTTTGTAGTGGATAGGCAACTGGATGGACTGCACGATAGCCCCAGTGTCTACGCAGACATGTAACATACCATTGATGACCTTACGCCTCAGCAGAGTGGTGACGCTAGTGAGGAGTCACACGTGTTAGCACCTAGAGATGATGAGATTCCTATGGGGGTCGTAACACATCTGTCACCTGCTCAGACACCCATGATAGCCACGTCACATGAGGAGATCAGTCACACGTTAGGTATGATGGATGAGCTTAGTGTGAGGGATGCACACCATGGACAGGTAGACCCACAGATCCAGGTGGAGGTACAGGGAGTACAGACAGGGGACCTTACACACATAGATCAACCTGAGGAGATTGAGTTATAACTATTGGAGACTCCATTAGTTGAGCAGATTGCAGAGGCTGACATGTGGATAGAGAACTTACTTCCAGGATCACATTGCATGGATGAGGATGCATTCTTTAGCATTCAGGATGACCATAGCATGAGTCTGGATACATCTATATGGGATCCAGGCACAGATGATAGTAGCATGTTGAGTGCACAAGAGGATACAACTGCTCACACTGAATACAGTGTGAGTCAGGGGGATATGGCATCTAGTGATGGGATGCAGTGGCATACAGGAGTACCTAGTGGCATAGTAGGCAACGGGCAGTTCATCACTTTATATTCTGCAGAGAGTGTTGTTAGTGATGGCACTAGCAATGAGAGGCATGAGGGGGTACCCCAACATGATTATGATCAGGAGTCACACCACTTAACAACATAGTTGGGAGTTAGTGAGGCTATGATCAGGGAAACCACTAGACATATTGATGACATGCATGCAGTGATGGCAGATTACGGTTGGAGAACATCAATGGCACAAGGTAGCTTAGATGGAGGATTTTCCATGGATGATTTTCACACTCTCTAGGAGAGAGTGTCTATGATGAGGAATGACTACCAACAGTTGTTGACAAACAAAGACTACCTACTGGGGATTGGCGAGTTGTATCATAGGGCCCTGAGGGGGTAGGAGTTGGAGGTAGACTGACTCACTTGGGAGTTGAAGAGAACTCGAGGATTCTTGAGAGGCACATAGACCACCCTTCAAGAATCAGAGTCTATATCAGATGGGTCTCTTGAGGAGATTCGTCAGAGATCCACTTCATCTGTCTTAGTGGACAATTAGATGTATCAGTCAGTCACATTGACAGAGGATATTGATGATCTAGCATAGGAGCATTAGTCGATGGGGGACACTTCCATTTGTGTCTTGGGAGTGGTTGATCTCCATATAGATATTGATCCAACCATACACCCAGGATATGTGATGCAGCATGAGTTTTTCGGAGATGACATGAGTATGCCGGAGCATACCGTGATGAGTGATAGCTCACAGAGAGATGCCAAGGTGTATGGTGGCATTCAAAGGGGTATAGTGCCTTGCAGGGAGGAGACACACTCAGGGGAGTATGTAGATGTCACTCCTCTGCAACAACACTTAGTTGTGGGAGATCACCTTCACCATTTCAGCAGTTGCATGGTAGATGAGAGATGGGGGTTGGTTGACCAACAGTCAGAGGGGTTACTTCTGGTTGTACTGGATGGTTGGGACTCGGTGATGACCACAGGAGAGCATCTTTCATGGATACCAATGGATGAGATTCTGGTCGAATCATTGGGATTGACCAAAGCATGTGATACCTCCCAGTCCTACAGTCAGCTGCATATGTTTCTATTAGCCTATCCTGAAACTTTTATCATAGACAACAACATGAGGAGGGATAGGCCATGGATGGGGGCATGGAGAGTGAGTAGGCTGAGACTATATGACAGGAGTACTTTTACGGCATACAACAGGTCAGAGGTGGACCGTGTTAGACAGATAGTTGAGACTTGGTGTGTGATGGTGAACATCATAGACCTGGTGATTACAGATGAGCACAGTGGGAATTTCAATAGTGATCAACCCAGCACAAGAGTAGATAGCGGAGACTGGAAGTGATAAACTTCCAAGTTTGCCATGGGATCCGGGAGTTCACTTGGTTAGCAGGATGTTTCACTACATGACGACCCAGGTTGCACCAGAGTGCCACACACCACCTTGGGTTGGTTTGGAGTGGGCCGGCAGGTACTTGTCCTATGGGGCGCGACCTTTTCTTCCTCTTGATCATCATGATAAGGCATGGAGATGTTTGGATAGCTACTTCTTCTACAGAGGTGTCTATGCCGATACAGTTTATGGGCAGCAGGGTCGGTGGTCACAGGTATTTCAGCTTGAGGATCCCAGCGAGGAGGATCTTGTATGTATGCAGGGGAAAGACAGTCGTGGAAAGAGTAGTGTAGTGTCAGCAGGAGGATCATCGACAAAGGTTATCATGGGACCTAGGGATTGCAGGATTGAGCAGTTCATTGACCAACAGGGGAGAGTGGACCATTGCAAGGGAAAGTTATTCTAACTTTCCATTTAGCACAGCGCTTGAGGGCACCTCATGGAGATCTTGCAGTACCTCATTCTGGCATCATCATGTGCAGTTGATGGAGACCGTGTGGATCTTGGTAGAGGTTTGGAGAATGGACTCATTCAGATATGAGGCCATGGGTCAGGTGCAAGAGGTTCACAGGGTTGGTATCTTCCATGATTGTTCTTCACAGAGTATTACAGTTCACTTCCTGATATGGGATCCAGGGGGTGGAGTGTGCTATTGTTCATCGTTGGATGGGTTATACTATGTATCCCACAATTGGACATGGGATCCTGGTATTTTTCTTTGAGGGATTTGGGTATTTCTTGAGTACAAGCAATTTTCTAGCAGGGAGGACTGTAATGTCCCCACTTTGGGACATCATCACAGGGCAGAGATTTATGATGACCAGAGTAGCCAGATGGGTGCTAGAGAAAGTACAGGGTTATTTGAGAGGCATTGTGGGGTCTAGATTTCATTGATGATCATATTCCATCATTATGAACCATTCAACACAGGTTGGCTTTGGTTTCGTTTCATTCTGACGATTTCCATGATTTTGACTATTTTGAGCTATAAGTCAATGGAATTCACTGAAGAGGTCATTTTGGGCACATTACTTGGAGGAACCTCTCAATGTAATAGCTCATTGGAATTGGGAGGAGCAACACTACAGGAAGGGATGGCTAGAAGTGACTTTCAGTGGCCAGGGAAGCCACAAGGAGAGATAAGGAGCTTTTCAAAGGTAAAAAGGTTAATTAATTAATTAAAGTGATTTAATTAATTAATTAAATATTAATAAAATGAAAGTCACTTTGGAGGGACAAGGTGAGCCAAAAATTATAAAGGAAAGGCAAGGGCCTCTTCTCATGGATGCATGTATGATCTTATTTTGACATCTGGCTTTAGCTAGTGAGCCCATCTCTTGGGGGTTTTAAGGGTTTTGACATAACAAACCTTAGAGGATGATTCGGTGGTGAAAGATTCCACCTATCTTGTCCCAATCTTGGTATCGGAGATGTAATACTCTCCCACACCATTCTAGTTCTAGATCTACTCAGTTGCAGGAGGATTCTACATTAGTTTCATGTGCAGATAGAGAGAGGGTGCACCAGTTGAGGGATTCCAGCAAGAGGGGTGCACCATCTTTGGAGAGAGATTCGTTGTAGGAGATTGGCAGGGCCATTGAGGATTCTATCACTTCGGTTTTCATTGCAGGGCCTTATACATCATATCTAGTGCTTTCTGAGACAGTTTTATGGCTCAGATTATTTCTTGAGCAGTGGGGAGAATTGAAGAGAAGGAGGGCGTTTTCGAGATCCAGATCTAGTCCGTTTGGAGGGGTTACACTTCAGATATGACCCTGAGACTTTTCCTAGTGACTTGTAGTGTCTCGATCTATATTTCTGGAGAGTTTCAAATCATTTGGAGGCCTCCTTCAGCAGAGCCGAATTATCTAGGGTTTCAGTCATCGAGTGGGGAGCACCATTCAGTGGGGGATTTCAGATCTACAGAGATTGAGAGGGATCTTAGAGATTCGATCACCTGGTTTTTTCTTACCATCACCCGATCTATCAATTGGCATATTTATTAGGGTGATTGGGCACTTTTGGCAGCAGGGCCGAGTTATTGAGGGTTTCATCCTTCTATTGGAGCGTGGCATTCTTCAGTTGGAGAGTTTGGCATTCAGATCTTCTTGTATTGATATTCATTTCTTATTCAGCCTTTGGAGGCATCTTTTGTATTAGTGGGAGCATTTTGTAGCAGCTCTTATCTATAGTCTATCTTCTTGTCCATCTGTTGAGCATTCCAGATCGACATCTTCATTGTAGCAGGTTTCTCTATTTTGTGAATAAAGAAGAATTGAGATGTTTTGGTTTGTCTATCTTATTGCATATGGTTGAGGTATGTTCCATGGTTATCTCTTTCTGTTATTTGCTGCATAAACACATATAAACACATCTAAAAGGTAGATCAACAAAGTGTTTGACGAAATACCTCACTCAGAAAAAGTCTTTAAAAAGACACCAAAACAGTTATGATCCTTGCATAATGGCTTGGGATCATTACAAAGCATGAGAGAAACAAATAGAAGAATTCTCATTAACCAAATGAATAATGAATAATTTACACATGATATACTTTGTATAAATCAACCAATGCACACTAGAGGAGAATAAAATGCACCATAGTGGTGGTCTATAGTGATCTAGACACACCAACAATTACGGGAGTAAAATGCCACCTAGCCTAGTCTCTCGGGAAGTTACGGGAGTGAACTGCCACCTAGCTGAGTTAACTAGTCTATCAGTCTTCAGTTAACTAACTAAAACAAAGTGAAGTGAGGAGGAGATCAGGGAATCATGGATAATTTGCTAGTTTGGTGATGATCCCATGGACAATGCACATTATATAGTGATGATCCCAATGTTGCATGGTGAAAATCCCAATGTAGCATCTAGAATCC
Source organism: Picea engelmannii (assembly GCA_009831015.1). Taxonomy (NCBI): domain Eukaryota; kingdom Viridiplantae; phylum Streptophyta; class Pinopsida; order Pinales; family Pinaceae; genus Picea; species Picea engelmannii. The sequence continues at coordinate 624,557 of ML787798.1, read as the reverse complement.
ACTCAACTGATCAAACTGAAGTGAAAACTGAAGAGAATATTCTCCTTAGAGGAATATTCTTCCTAAAATATAGGAGACTGAATGATGACTAATAAACAAGAAAAAACCTTAGGAAAAAAAAATCGTAGGTGTGTGTGAAGTTACTCCAACACCCCCCTCTGAACATCACTATGGTGAAAATAAATAATGGGTCTCGAAAACGAGGCCATTTTAGGTACCCAAATACAAAAGATACACTGAAATAAAGCAAGGAAAGAGGGAAAACCTCATGGGAAACCCCCCCCTCAAGGTACAATGTGTGTTAAAAGAAGAATTGACAGTTTTTAGGAAACTGTATCCTTCACTCCAAGACGACTTCGTAGAGAATGGAACTTCTACTCAATGAAGGTCTTGGTGAAGATGCCTGCAGTATGTTCTGTTGAAGGAAATAATTGTAGGTAGATGATCCCCTCGTGTACTAAGTCATGGATGTAGTTCATTTGGATCTCGATGTGCTTCATCCACTGCCTATGAACTGAATATTTGTAGAACTTCAGAGTGGTCTGGTTGTCACACCAGATGACGATCGGATGATGAAACTGAATGCCCAATTTAGTGAGAAAATGTTGTAGCCACATAGATTGAATGGTTATGTTAACTACCCCTCTATACTCTACCTCATCTGAAGATAAAGAAATATCATCCTGCTTCTTGCTCAACCAATAGATAGGTTTGAAACCAAGACTGAGTGAGTAACCATATGTGGACCTGTGATTAATGCTATCACCGACCCAGTCAAAATAAGTGAAACTGATGAGGTCCAATTTAGATTCTGCTAAATAGTGAATCCAAAAGGTGATGCTTCCCTATACATATTGAAGGATACACTTTGCATCCTTCCAATGTAGATCATGTGGCTCCTACATGAAACTGGAGACTGCGCCAACTACATAGGAGAGTTCTGGTCTAGAGTGTGTGAGATACAACAAGCTCCCCACTAGATTTTTGTACAGTGTGCTGTCAACCAGTGGAGTGTCCCCACCATCCTCAAATTTGACTCCTGATAGGAAATGAGTTGGAGCAGATTTGTAGTCTGTCATGTGAAATATCTCAAGGAGATCTCGTGCATACTTATCCTGAGACATTTTGATGCCTGATGAATCCTCATTGATCTTGATTCCAAGGAAGAAGTGTATAGGACACATTTTTGTCATCAAGAACCTGTCATGCAAAATACTCTTGATTGCAGAAATTGCTAAAGTTGAGCAATCCATGATCAAAAAATCATCAACATACAAAAGTAAGAGTAGAAGTGAGTCAGCCGTCCTAAGCATGTAAACATTTGGGTTTGATTTACAACATACAAAGTTCTTGTGACATTAGGTAGGAGTCCATATTGGCATACCATGCCCTCAAAGCCTGCTTGGGGCCATAAAGAGACTTCTTCAATCGATAGAACAAAGATGAATCCTGCATAAATCCATAGGGCTTCTCCATATAGATCTCCTCAGAGAGATCACCATGAAGAAATGCATTCTCCACATCCATCTGATGGACTTCCCATCCCTTGGCTGCCGCAATGGAAATTTCCAAATGTACGGAATCCATATTTGCTATTGGAGCAAAGGTTTCATCATAGAAAATGCCATGAATCTGCTTAAAGCCTTTGGAAACTAGCCTCACCTTGTTTCTGCTAATCTGTCCATCCGTTGCACTCTTGTTCCTGTAGAACCTTCTGCACCTGACAATTTTCCTTCCATAAGGAAGGGGAACCAGATCCCAATTTTGGTTCTTGAGGAGGGAGTTGTAATCCTCGTGCATGGTGGATTCCCAAAAGGGATTTCCAACAGCCTCGCCATAAGACTGTGGATATGAAGACTGAACCAAGAAAATATGTCTAGGTTCCAACGGTTCAGTGGTAGTGAGTGAAAGAGGAGGATCCTCAAAATAAGATAGAGTCCTCCTAGTATCGACTGGATAACCAACAAGATCCTCTGCATCCTAAAGAATAGTCTGGGCCCACTTAGGCCTCTGCTCTGGATCTGCATCTATATCAAGATGCATTGAATCCGCATCTGACTGTATGGACTCTGTTTCTGGATCATCTGAATCCTATGAATCATAACTCTCATATGAAGAAAATTCAGCATGTGCATGTTCATCATCTATGACAGGTGGAAGAAGAAAGGTGTGTGCATGCAGTTGCTGAGGTACATGAGAGGCACTTTCCTCGAATTGGAAACTATGCTCAATGATGAGCCAGCCCGAGGAAATATCAATGAGTCTATATCCCTTGAAACCATCGAGGTATCCAAAAAAAATACACTCCGAGATCTATGGATCAAGTGCCTTCCTCTTTTCAGAGGGAATCCAGGCCCATGCACGTCAACCAAAAATATGAAATCGGGTCACTTCTAGTTTGAGGCCGCTCCAAGCCTCATACGGGGTCTTGTCCTTGAAATATGTATGGGGAGATATGTTTTGGATGTAGGTTGCAAAATTAAGTTCTTCGACCCATAATCTATGTGGAAGTGACTTTGCATGTAGCATGCAAGATGCCATCTCTTTTAGAGATTTATTTTTCTGCTCAAGAATTCTATTTTGCTGCAGAGTATATTGAACTGTGTGCTGCAACTAAATCCATGCCTCATGAAAAATATTCTAGATTTCATGGTTGAAGTACACTCCCCTATTATCAGTTCAGAGGACTTTGATTTTCTTTCCAGACTGTGTCTCAACCAAGGACTTGAAATATTTGAAGTGCTGGAAAACCTCTGATTTTTGCCTGAGAAAGAAAATCCACGTGAAACATGAGAAATCATCAACAAAAAAGAGCATGTACCTTTCTTTGTTGATTGATGGATTTAGAAAAGGGCCCATGAGGTCAGTATGGATCAGATCTAAAGGAGAGGAATCTCTTCAAGTCTTCCTTTGTCGAATTTCTCTTAAGTCTGTTTTCCAAGAACAAATCCCTCACAGATTCCTTTGGAGAAATAGATGTCTGGTAGACCACCAACCAATCCTTGCTTGCAAAGTTGTTGCAGATATCAAAAATTTGAATTCACGAACCTCTCGTGCCATATACTACTCCTTTCATCAACATGGGTAAGAAGTAAAGCATAATCTGGTTCAATAAATTCAGAATATGTGTAAAGCCTATATTGATGATTTACCTCACTGATAGAAACCCTAGAATTGGTTTGCATCTCATAGATGTCCACTACGTCAGGTGTGAAAATTAATTTCTTTCCGGTGCCAGAATTTTTCATCTGATACAAGGAGAGAATATTGACGAAAAGTTTAGGAACGTGTAGCACATTCTCGAAGCTTTCGTTGGCGAGTTCAATCCTTCGTTTGCATGCATCCAATGAAGAATAGACTACTTTTGTGGCAGCCATGTGATTTGATGCTCCTATATCTACGATCCAATCATAGAGAGAGGAGTTGATGGAAATCAAAGCATGGATAGAATTTCCTTTCTTAGGATTCTAATCTTCTGGCTTCTTCTTCTTGGCACCCTCGTGTTAGCACATGAATTTGCAGTAGCAATTTTGGTCATTTCACAGTGTCGGTAATTTAGGAGTTTTCACAACGCTCTTTCTCTTTTGATTTGTAGTGTTCTTGAAATTGGTGATTTGATAGCACTTTTGGATTTGGTAGTTCTTTTAGATTTCATAGCGTCAAGAGTTCTTTGGTCATTCATAATGCCAAGTAGCCAAGATTGGTGCCAGCTTACGCTATTGGCATAGTTAGCATATGAGAATTTTGGAAATTGCATAGTCATTGGTGCTACAAAATATGTAGATCTATTACAGGATTGGCGCTACAGAACTTGCAGAGCTATTTTAGGAGTGGCACTACAGAATGTGCAGAACTGTTTTACAGTGGCACTATGGAATTTCCTGTAGTGGTTAGTGTTACAAATTTGATCATAAAACCAAACATATAGCGTGGGTTTCTATGAATTTTTTTGTGTAGGAAGATGATATCCCTGTTGACGTGCTAACAACATTTCATCCTAACCCAGTTTGTAAATTGAGAGAAACAATTAAAACACCAGTGCGCTACATAATCAGTTGCCAATTCTCTAGTTTGCATAGCTGATTGGATATTCGCCTTGTTGGGAGGTTGCCACCTGTCAAGGAGGGTTTGAATGGATTCTCATGGATCATTTAGATGTCAAGGGACACCTTCACCTAATTTTTAGCTCCATTAAAGACCTCATGTAGTGAGGTGGAAACAATTTATTAATGACTTCCAACAATTTCCTGAAAATTAGCAGTTTGTTGGATTTTTGTCTCTTTGATTGTTGCCACCTATCTCCAAGTCTTAGAATCCAATGGAGGAGATGGGATTTGACCTCCTAAGGATATTTGGATGTTTTTTTTTTATTTAATAGAGGAGAGAGCTCTTGGAGAGAGGTTGGATTCATGGTCCAAGAGAGGAGAGATCTAGAGGAGCAGTTGAATTACTCATTTGTAAGCCCGAGGGCATGTATTGTAGGCATTTCTGCCATTAGAGATTCATGAAAGTTTTGATACCAGACTGTTTTTATCTACTTTAAATTATTTCTTATCATATTGCTTGAGTAATATTTACATATTTTGAGATCAAAAGTTGCCTTTGGTTAATGAATTCATGAGCTGCAAAGGATTTGTGGTAATTTCTTGTTAATCATAGATTATTGTTCAAGCACTCTTTTATCTATATTACAAAAAGGATATTTGTTATGTGGATATTCTTCTCTTTGTTTACCTTATATTCTTCTATCCATATTTGCATAATCTTTTTGTCTGGTAGGTTTCCTGATTTCCTATGATATGAAGATTTTTATGACTCCATGCCCAATGGAATGTATTTGCAGCAGTTTGATGTCCTCCCTTTTACTCTTTTCTTGTTGATCCACCTATTCAAACTATTTTAATCCATTTACATTTCTATGTTACCAATATTACTCTCATTTCTAGTCTGGGAGTGACTCTTGGAATGATAACATAAATGGCATCGTTGTCGAGGCAGGAGTGTGAAGCTAGCTTCCTTGGGAGAACGACATAGATCCACCTCTTGATGGTAGACAAGAGAGGGACACAAAAATCGACTGTAATTATCTGCCTGACAACTCCACCATCAAAGAATCCACTGGGGAGGATCCTTTTGACAAAAATATGACCATAGGAAAGGGGATGACCAAGTATCATCTTATGATCTTTCTTCATGAACTATTATTTTTCTTTATCAACTCATTTCTCTCTTTCCCTTTACATACAAATAGGATCATCTTATGCTTTGTTTATTCAGATGATCATAAGCCTTCCTTTATATATCCATCCTTGGAAGAAGAAGACCTGACTTCTACCTATGTTGTAGATGTCGATCTTATATCCTCACCTCAACCTATTCATAAGGATGAGATTTGTATTCAAATCCTTACTAAATTTGATCACCCTTGTAACCTTGAGGAGGTTGAAACTGATTCAAAGCCTTCTCAAATCTCATCACCTTCTACTGTCACTGTTGAACCTTGCCATCGAATTGTTAAGCTTCAATTTCATCCCACATATTTTCAAATTAGAATCAAAGACAATATGTTTAAACCTTTAAGACTACCATATCACCTTCATCCATATCCTCTTTATTTCTTTGAGTATATTCCTCAGTTTTCTAGAGAGGATCATGTTACAACTGAGAGGCATTTGGATTCCTTTGAGAACTTTGTTGATCAGTTTGAGATAGTTCATGATGATGTTACAATGAGGTTGTTCTCCAAATATTTTTTTGGAGATGTTGTTGAGTGGTTTAAAGGTTTGGGAGCCGATTCTATTGATTCTTGGATAGAGATATGCAATGCATTTTTAAAGTGTTGGGGTGAGAACAAGTCCCTTGATCAGTACTTGGCTGATTTTAATACTTTGAGGAGAGGGGAAGAGAAATCCTTGTCTATCTTCAATAGGAGGTTTTATAGTGTTTATCATAGCATTCCAGTGGAAATCTGACCTTCTGATGCTGCCATGGTGTACTATGAAATGGCTCAGCATTCATATCTTTTCCTTCTCCTGAGAGAAAGGAAATATTCATCTTTACAACAATTGTTTGAAGATGATGAAGAGATTGAGGAGAACATCCTTGCCTGCAAGAGGATTCAAGATCAAACATACTTTGAAAATCTTCATGCACAAGAGGAGAAACAAAAATAGAACGAGTATGAACCAAATTTTGAACAACAACAAGGATGTAAGTATGGTTTACATCCGGATCAAGATTCTTCAGTGTTTACAGATTTTTCTATGGACAAGGATGCATGTCAAGCTTATGATCAGGTTTCAAAACATGTTCAGCACATTATAACTGATGAGTGCATAGATAATTATATTTTCATGGATGATCATTACCACTGTGATTTAAAACCTGTTATACCATTATCTTGTGATCATCATGCTGAAAACAAAGAGACTGCCATTTTTTATGATCAAGAATTGCTCACAAGGGAACAAGAAGGTTATTTATTTGCAAATAGAGAGACATTCATGGATGAGAATCTGTTTTCTGTGGATCAACATGCTTCTGATCTTGGTTTTAAGGATCCATTTTGAGCCTTGTTAGAGTCTTATGTTTTAGATTTTTTGAAAATTTGAAATTGCATTATTTCACTGATACTCATGGGTGAGTATGGTTTTCTGAAGGAGTTTATGATGTTACTGCTATATTTATGTTATTATTCATTCATTAGTGACATATATGAGATCATTTCAGTAATCAAGTTACTTGAATGGTTTCTTTGGAAATTTTCTTTTACTTGACCAAGTTGCAATTTTGGTTAGGGTAGGGTAGCATAAGTAATAGTCTCACTTCCTGAGCCTTTCTTTCCTTCAGTTTGTAGCGGGTTTTTAAATTTTATTAAATAACTGGTGGTATCATAGGTTGGTTTCACAAATGAATCCATAACACAATAGCTAAGGAACTGGAGCTGCAACAGTTCTTAGATCCTCACAGGGAGGACTCCATCCCCTATGGATCCAAATGTTAGCACATGAATTTGCAGTAGCAATTTTGGTCATTTCGTAGCACCAGTAAATTAGGAGTTTTCAAAACACTCTTTCTCTTGTTATTTGTAGTGTTCCTGAAATTAGTGATTTGGTAGAGCTTTTGGATTTGATAGCGCTTTTAGATTTCATAGCACCAAGAGTTCTTTGGTCATTCATAACGCCAAGTGGCCAAGATTGGTGCCATCTTACGCTATTGGCATAGTTCGCATATGAGAATTTTAGAAAATGCACAGTCACTGGCACTACAAAATATGCAAATCTATTTTAGGAGTGGCACTACGAAATCTGCAGAGCTATTTTAGGAGTGGTGCTACAGAATGTGCATAATTGTTTTACAGTGGTGCTACAAAATTTCCTATAGTGGTTACTATTACAAATTTTATCATAAAACAAAAACTACAAAGTGGGTTTCTATGAATTTGTTTTTGGAGGAAGATGATATCACTGTTGACTTGTTGACCAAATTTCAGCCTGAACCAGATAGTAAATTTAGAGAAACAATTAAAACACCAATGCACTACAGAATGTGTTGCCAATTCTTTGTTTTGCATAGCTGATTGGATATTCTCCTTGTTGGGAGGTTGCCACCAGTGAAGGAGGGTTCAAATGGATTCTCATGGATCATTTGTATGTCAATGGACACCTGCACCTAAGTTTAAGCTCCATTAAATACCTCATGCATTGAGGTGGAAACAATTTATTAATGACTACCAACAATTTCCTGAAAATTAGCAGTTTGTTGGATTTTTGTCTCTGTGATTGTTGCCACCTATCTCCAAGTATTAGAATCCAATGGAGGAGATGGGATTCAACCTCCTAAGTATATTTGGATGAATTTTTCTATTTAATATATGATAGAGCTCTTGGAGAGGGGTTGGATATATGATCCAAGAGAGGAGAGATCTAAAGGAGCAATTGAGTTACTCATTTGTAAGCCTGATGGAATGTATTGTAGGCATTTCTACCATTAGATATTTATGAAAGTTGTGATACCAGACTATTTTTATTTTGTTTCCATTCTTTCTTATTATCTTTCTTGAGTAATATTTACAAATTTTGAAGATCAAAAGTTACCTTTGGTTAATGAATTCATGAGATGCAAAGGATTTGTGGTAATTTCTTGTTAATCATAGATTATTGTTCAAGCACTCTTTCATCTATATTACAGAAATGATCTTTTTTATGTGGATATTCTTCTATTTGTTTACCTTCTATTATTCTATCCATCTTTGCATAAGATTTTCGTCTGGTAGGCAGCCTGATTGCCTGTGATATGAAAAATGTTATGACTCCATGCCCAATGGAATGTATTTGTACCAGTCTGATGTCCTCCCTTTTACTCTTTTCTTATTGATCTACCTATTCAAACTATTTTAATCCATTTACATTTATATGTTACCAATCTTACTCTCATTTGCAGTCTGGGAGTGACTCTTGGAATGATAGCACCTCGAGTATGTGATCTCCAAGGTTGTTTTGATGAAGTATTTGAGTCATTATATCTACCTATTTCTGCATACATGCAGATTCTGGATGGAATCCTTTTTGGAAGTATGTGCATTTCTCCCATTTTCTTCCCTTTCCACTTTTTGATCCAGAGGCATTATTGAAGGATTTTGAGTGCCCTTCCTTCTTCAGATTTGCATGATATTTCATTTTGTCTTTATCTTTAGATTTTTGATATTTATGACTACTTCCATCTTGCACAATGAGTGCATGTGCCTTTGGGCCTTTGATTTTTACCATGTTGATGAGCTTGGTATTCTCTTGTGTCAAAGATTCGATAAATTACTTAAGAGAAGGCATCACCTAGGTGGCTCTAGAGGAAAATGTAAATGAATAGAATGTGGATACAAACACTGAGAATTTAGGAAGAAGTTTGGAGAGAATGGTGAGAACCATTTGTTTCTCCTCCTTATATTTATCAACCCCGCAAGACTTTAGTTGCGACAATAAATCCTTATATTTTGTAAAGAAATATTGGAGATTGTCGAAGCTTTTTGGATCTAATGTGAGAAATTCCACCTAGAGCATGTGTCCCCTCATCTCATCATGTTTTCCAAAGATCTCTTCCATGGTGTTCCAGGCTTCATTAGGAGTTTTACAGGAAGATATGTGAAAAAGGAGATCAGGATAAATGAGGCTGCAAATTGTTCTGAATGCTTCATCCATTCGATTTAGATACTTGGATTTTTCTATGGATAATGTTGGTTATGTCTCTGTGTTCATGTTTAACCTATACAATCCTTTTCTTCAAATATGCATGATCATATTATCCTTCCATGCAAAGTAATTTTAAGGTGTAAGGATGTACACTTTAAAAATTCCATTTTTTTGCTGTCTTCAATCTTCGGTACCTGGAAAAATAATTTGGTGTGTATTTTTATAGAAATCTGTCAGCTCTGATACCTTGTAAATGTGTTGAAACTACATGAAATAGATCTATCTAGGAATTGACATACACAGTTGCAAATACAATAAAAGAAAAGAGAAGCAAGAGAGAAAATAATAGAAGAATTATCATTAACCAAATGAATAATGAATAATTTACACATGATATAATCTATAAATGTGTTGAACCTGCACATAATAGATCTAGCTAGGAATCAACATACACAGTGGTAGAGAAAATAGAAGAAAAGAGAAGAAAGAGAGAAAATAATAGAAGAATTCTGATTAACCAAATGAATAATGAATAATTTACACATGATATACTCTGTATAACTCAACCAATGTGCACTGGAGGAGAATCCAATGCAGCATAGTGGTGGTCTAGAGTGATCTGGACACACACCAACATTTAGGGGAGTAACCTGCAACCTAGTCTAGTCTCTCAAGTAGTTACAGGAGTGAACTTCCACCCAACTGAGTTAACTAGTCCATCAGTCTTCATTTAAGTGACTGAAACATAGTGAAGTGAGGAGGAGATCAAGAAATCATGGGTAATGTGTTATTCTGGTGATGATTCCAAGGATAATGCGCATTAGATGTTGATGATCCCAATTATTACATGGTGATAATCCCAATGTAGCATCTAGAATCTACTCAACTGAGCAAACTAAAGTGAAAACTGAAGAGAATATTCTCCCTAGAGGAATATTCTTCCAAAAATATAGGAGACTGGATAATGACTAATAAACAAGGAAAAAACTTAGGAAAAATAAATACTAGGTGTATCTGAAGTAACTCCAACAACCCCTTGCAATACATCTCATTTATATAAGAAAGTATTTTCATGTGGTTGGGGCCATGTGCATTAATTCCTAGGTACATTTGGCTTAATATTAGATGCCCGCATGGCCTCTTAGCCAGAGCGGTATTTCAAGAGTGTTGTACACCAACTAAAAATATACATTGTTAATTCTTCCATAATGGGAGGGCCTTTCTTACAACATAATAATATTAAACATAGTCCAAGAATTTTTTTTTAACCAAAACATAAGCTATGATTTATTTATTTTAACCAAAACATAGGCTAAGAAATTTTTTTAACCAAAACATAGGCTAAGAAATTATCCTAGTGGTACATAACATGATATTGCAGGGAGACGTGACCTAGGTTAGTGGTACATAACATATTGTAGGGAGACATGACCTAGGTTCACTCATGGAAGCATACGTTATTATGCCACAAAAACTCAAAGTACCACACCACGTTCACAATACACCAATGAAACACATGCATATTGATAAACCATAATTCGATACATTTGATATCATTTGTAAAAATCATTGCAATTCATGAATATGCAGATTATCATGGAATGGGAAAATAGAGTGACTCATGCGGAATGGGAAAATACGGTTGAGATTAGTTGTAATTTGGTGAGTAGGGACATCGTTTGTGTGAGTGGGTAGTGTGTAGGGAGTGGTGCAGTCCAGAGGCGTGCAAGGTTAGGGTTGAAATGGTAGAAGACTAGTGTTGGATGAACAATTTGTGACTTGTAGGTAGAGGGTGTATCCCCTAAGAGTGTTTCCTCTGTGTTTTTAGTTTGCATTTGTGTTTTTCATTTTCATTTGTTTTTCTTCTGTGACTGAGGTGCATGACTGGGGTGAATTTTTGTTTCCTCTGTGACCGAGGTGCATGACTGAGGTACATTTGTGACTAAGGTGCATGACTCGGGTGCATTTGTGTTTCCTATGTGACTGAGGTGCATTTGTGGAGCCAACCATGAGGTGGGCCTGAGGAATATTGGAGCCCGTGAGGTGGGGTTTTAGTAGTCATCCTGAGAAATATTGGAGCCCGTGAGGTGGTGTTTTAGTTTGTGGGCCTGATAAATAATGGAGCCTGTGAGGTTTATTTGGGGATTTTATAGTCTAGAGTCGACTAGAGGAGAGGGTTTATTGTTAATTGTAAATTGGAGCTCTTATGAGAGGTTTTTGGGTTAATTGGAGCATTATTGGAGTTTTAATGTGTATATACAAAGTTTCCATGACCAATAAATCTATGGTGGAGAGAAATTGGAGACTACTCAAAAGGAGAACTAGGATTTCAGAGTTGCAGAGGTATTCAATGAAGTCATAGGTACAACTAATGTGTTTATTTTGGTTTGATTTAGGAGTGCATGGTTTCTAAGCTTGCATATTTGCAATCTTTTGTATATTTATGCAATGATACACTTGGACTACTAGGTCCCTCCATCAGCTTGAACTACATGGCCATACAAACCTCAAGACTATTAGATCTGCAACAATTTTCTTTATGTGTTTCTACTTGTCTCCTAGAGCTAGAATAAACATCTCTGAAATCTCAAATCCTCAATGGACTGCCTTTAATGTCAAAGATAGGTGGATTTTTAGGGTGCATAGTGTTTGGTCTCTTCCCCTCAGCTAAAAAATACAAGTCTTTTCATGGCTCATTATTTACTAGGGTCTACCGTCTATAGCTCATCTAGCTACAAGAAAGCTCATTGATTCTCTTTTCTTAGTTTGTGATTGTCCAGAGATAATGAAACACATTCTTTGGTACTTCATGTCTACCAAGAGATGTTGGAAATAATTTCAATATCAACAATGAATCTTGTTTGAGGGGAATCTTCATTGACACGTTGCACTATTGGGTGCTTCATGCTACATAGTGTGTTTTGCATTCTCCAAATTTGGCACTACCTTAGAATCACTTATGTTATCACTTGGTAATTTTCTTGGTTGTGAGGGAAAATTCCCAAGGTAACCTTTTCAAATCAGACTTTAGGCTAGAAAATGGCCTTTCCAACCAACGAGGGCTACCTCAATGAAATTTAACACAATGGTCAGATATGTAAATAGGGAAGGGTTTATATTACTAGTAAATCCCCTGGGGACATGTTTCTGAAAGGGAAGTCACTAGTGAATCCCCTTTCAATAGTATCAAAATCTCTCCTGAGTGTTGAAATTTTGTTATACAAGATTGCATCCTAAGATGTCAATGTCAAACTTTAACCTCAAAAAATCTAAATTATTTGGATAGTTTTAATAATATCTGCACATTGGGACCTGCATCAATATGATTTTTAAGCAAGGCCTAGTTTCTTGCATGTTTCTAGATGTAAAATCAAAATGAAACTTGCTAGAATTCAACTAAAATATAACTTATTTTCCAAAGTGTATATTTCATGCATATAGAATTTATTTGATATTCATGATTATCCACTTGAAGGTATTTAAAAATATCATAACCTTGAAAAATAATTTTTGGGGAAGATTATGTTGAATACATAAAATAACAAGTTTTGGTATGGGACTTGTATTGATTGAAAAAAGTAAATCTTTGTGTCAAAATGTCATGAACAACAATGTTATAGAGTAGGAAAAATAGTATGACTATGAAACAATGCTCAGGAAAAGGAAATCCATCAAACCTAGTGAAAAGGCTTGTCATTCCAATTGAGCCTTGGCTTATTGGTGAGGTCAATAGAGTACAAATAATTCCACTAGGGTTCTATTCTTGCTTAAGTTTTTCCCACCATAATGGAATCTCTAAAAAAGGGATGAGGCCAAGTGAAGGTCCAATGCAATTTTGTCATAAGAATTAACCCTCAGATCCAACACCCTAGTTGAAGGAAGTCCATGTTATGAGGTGCAACCCTCAATCCTAGATCATGTTTTGCAATGAAACTTCCAAAAAAAGGCATGCCATATTCTGTTGGAATTGAGAAGAATCACCCAAACTAATTGGATGAATATGAAGCCAATGAAGAGTCTGTCAACCCTAATGGAGGGTCTATGAAACATTATAGGATCTCATAGGCTGGCCCTATACAAGACATGGTTCATTGGAGAAGTTCTAGTTGGATAGAAAGATAAAACATGTTTCCAAAGAGCCTAAAGGAAAAATAAAAAGCAAGATGATGAAAAGTTTGAGAGGTAGCATATTTACATACAATTGTTGCTCTGTCACCTTTGAATAATACTAGTGCATTTATTTTTTATTATTTCTCTTCATGGAGGCTGATTTTTGTCATTATGGGACAAGTTGCTAAGTGTCGTTGTTTTAGACTAATTCTTGGTCTAGAAATATGATGGATCCTTTATAAGGGTGAAATTATCATTTTTAGAGAAAGACAATCATAATAAAAAAACAATTAAGCTTCATTTATTTCTAAAACAAATAATTTGGCTAGGAAGTCAATTGTCATTAGAAGGAAGCTCCAAGACATGTTGAAATTGTCATGTCCATTTGAATTTCAATAATCAACTTTATTAGATTATGAGTATACTTTTTTCATCTCCCTAGAGAAAAAAAACATAATTTAAATAATAAAAATAAAAATGGATTCTTCATATGCTAAGTACCATGTCAGAATTATTTCATTAGGATCCTCCAATTCATAAACAGAGTAATCCCACTGGAATTGCCCCTCCCAAAAATCTATAACATAATAGAGTCCCAAAATTTCATCATATATTCCTTAGGAAATATCCCTACAGGTAAAAAGAAATCCTCCCCAAAAGTCCCAAAGATGGTTTAAAAGTAGATCAACCATCAACTGAGCTCATAAGAGAGCACAATATTCATATAACAACCATCATATACCCATTGAAGGGATAAAAAAAATATGCCAAAAAAATCTACAATAGATCCCAAAAAAACATAACTCCTCACGAGAGAAACCATAGAAAGGAAGGATGATCATAATTTGAGGATTTTCTCATCCTCAATCTCCCATATATGTCATTGACCTGCATTCAATGACAAACCAGCCTTGGAATTCCTATCTTCCAAGTCAGTTTTCTTCTTGACAACATGATGAAAATAAATTTGGTTAAAAAGAACTACAAATGATTGGATCTCCTCAAAAATAGGCCTTAAACAAAGGTTTTCTATAGAGAAGACTCCCTGCATCCAATTAATTACCACTAGGGAATCTCCAAATATCTGAAATTTTACAACATCGTTTCCAACCACAAGAAAAATACTTAACTTCAGAGCCATCAATTCATCTATGTTTTGTGGTAGGAGGGAAAGTTCCCAATAGTTTAGTATTTTCCTCAATTGCCCACTCCATTCTCACTTTTCCAACCTACATAAACCACAAGATACTATAAAATTACAATATGGAGATAAAGCAAGGTGGAACAAGTAGAACAAAGTAGATGATTTTGTGACTTTGTACTATCTAAATTATTTGAGATTTGTTAATTAACATATCAAATTAATATTGGAATGCAGAACATCAAATATAAGTCAACGAAAAAGGTTTACAACCAATGAATACCACTCATATGATGAGAGAATAGCCAATGAGAATGATATAGACATATATCCATGTCCATTAAATATTGTCTTGGTGGAAAGGTGAGGAAAATAAATGTAATTTATTGTCATATGATAAGACATGGGCATAGTGGTATACGCCCTTGAGACAACAATTATTATGAAGATATGATATAAGTGCATAGCATGAGAGATGAAGAGGTACCAAACATTCCTGAAGTGACACCAAACATAGATTAAGAGGCAACAATGTTATATGAAGGGCTTGAAGTTAATATAATGTTGAATGAGGGTCTAAACGATGATTGGGCCAAGTCGATGGAGGATGCTTTAAATCCTGTGTATGCTAATTGCAAGTTAAGTCATTTGACAACAATCCTTCAAATTCTTAACTTGCAAGTGGTTCATGGTTGGACAAATGAGAGTGTAGATGATTTATTGGAATTTTTTAGTCGGTTGTTACCACATCACTCCACAATTCCAACAAAACGAAGTCAATGTAAGAGGAAAATCACTAATCTACGCTTAGGGTATGAAAACATCCACACATGTGTGAATGGTTGTGTATTATTTTGCAAAAATAGTGTAAGTTAGACAAAATTTCCAAAATGTCAAGAAGGGAGGTATAGCCCAAGGTTAAAATCAGTTGTGGTTCTCAGAAAGGTTCTTCTCCACTTTCTTCCAATCCCACGATTACTCCATGAACTTATGCAATTCCATGTCCAAAATAAGAGAATCGATGGAAAACAATGACATGTGCTTGATTCTTAGATGTGGATGGAGTTTGATAATAAATTGCTTGATTTTTCCAACATCCTCATAATATAAGGTTGAGTTTGGATCTAGATGGATTGAACCCATTCTCTAATCAAAGTACTAAATGGTCAACTTGGCCGATGTTTTTAATAAATTATAACTTGCCTCCATGGTTAGCAACTAAACCATTTTTCCTAATGCTATCATTGATTATACCAGGAAAACAATGTGTGAATTCAGATACAATCAATGTTTATTTAGAGCCATTATATGATGAGATTATGGAATTGTGGAAATTAATTGAAGCAATTAAATTTTTAAGGAATGTTCATTCAATCATATTCACTTTAAGAGCTTCCTTACTATTTACGATTCATGATCTTCCTGCATATGACACATTGAATAGTCTCACTGTTCATGGATACCATTATTATGGGACTTATCGGTAAATGCGAACATAAACATATCTCCATAGATCCACCTAGATATAGAACAAAACATAACATAATATGACACTTTCCCTAAACTCTAATCATTGAGTTTACTATTAGGTAAGAGATGGGCAACATACCATTCAAATATTTCTTCATCTTGCCGTTGTCATCCTAGCTCCACTCCAGTGCTCCTGTGATATTGAATCTGCAAGGGAACACAAGCCAACCAAAGTGAAAGAAATAATATACTCAACGAGAACCTATGTATGTGATCAAGGAATCATATAATAAAATGAGATGAGTTTTATGGGAAAGAAACATATCACTGTATCATATAATAATGAAAGTGGAGATTACAACCAAAGCCTTGATGTTGCAAGGTCCCCTTTCGATGACCCTTTTCTCCAACACACACACTTTCTCCAATATTGAATGAAGAAGATCCACAATGACTTGATGAACTGAAATGAGGCTCTCAAGAATGATCCAATGCAAAAATCTCCATGCAATATTAGCTTTGAATTAATATTTTGTGCTTAATTAACCTTATTCTTTTCCATGAGAAATACCTCTTTATATATGGGAAAGAGAGATGGTTAAAGAGATTAGGATGATCCCACCAAATCAAAGAAGCGAGTAGGATCCCAACCATATGGATGCCACCTCACCTTATAGAAGATCCCCTTCTAAAATTTTTGTGAAACTTAACCTTTTCTTAGTCTTTTGACATCGTCGCACCCTACCTTTAGGGCAGCTTGCAAAGACGTCAAAATCTAGATTTAGGGTAGGGGGAGACAATCAAGGATCATCACACCCTGCATATGGTGTAGCCTATGCTGACCCTCTTTAATAGTTTTTTTGAGAAGAAAAAGTCAGTGACTCTCCTCATGAAGAAAGGCTCTTTTTGGGAACATGAACACATGTTTGTCAATGGATCACTGGGGTGACCAAAATAATGTGTAACAACCATGGATGTCCTTCTTGAAAATTTAAGGATTTTGTGAGGCTCTACATAAGTTTGCATAATTGTTTTTATTGTGGACATCATTCTTACCAAAGAAAGGATCATCCATATCGTCGACAAAAAACATGTTTCAATGGCCAAGAAGAGGATCGTGAAGCACCATTTCCAATAAGGAGTGAATAAATTATTGAGAATGGGCATAGAAGAATGTTGTTTATTGAAAGTGGTGGGATTTGTGGTAGTATGGATGATCCATGTAATGAAAGTGGTGTAAAACGATTGTGCATATTTTACAAGTTTCCATACTTTAAAGTATAGCCATCAGGAATACTGTTGGCTTTATGCATACCAAGAAAAATATAGCCTATTCTATTATAGAAAATCATTTTGGTGTTTCTGATACTATTTCATCATGTGAATACTTTCAACAACTAAAGATTCGTCGAAATCTTTGGGTTGAAAAATATGATAATGAAAAATATAGAAAACCTAGTGCTCCTTATGTTTGGACAAAGGAACAATGTGCAAAATTCTTAAAGTTGGTGTCTCTGACTTACTTTCCCACTGGATATGTAAGTAGTAGTATTAGAAGTCAAACTGACATGAATAGCTTAATATGCCTCAAGGCCCATGACCATCATGTCATAATTGAGAATATTTTACCTATTGTGGTCAACATATCAAGTTTGGAAAAGGGGCCAATATTGGAAATTATAAGGTTGGGCTTGATATTAAAGAGAATGATTTTACATGTATTAGATCCTTTGAACTTTGATAGTTTGAGGGAGGAGGTTGTTGAAGTCCTTTGTCTATTGGAGCAAGAATTGCCACCAACAATATTTAACATTTTTATGCATCTTTTGATACATCTAGAAAATGAACTATATCATTGTGGTCTAGTAAGAACGAGATGGATGTATCTTATAGAAATATGTATGAAGGTTTTGAAAAACATTGTCCATACTAGGGAAAATCAGAAGGAAACATGTATAAGGAATATGCAATGTAAGAGGCCATAGGATTTTGCACAGAATATATGAAGGATATTAAAAATGTCAAACGATGTGTATGGGATGATGAAAAATATGAGAGAGTTGCAGGTGAAGTATTAGTAGGAAATGGAAGACACTTTAAGTTTTCACATAAATAAATAATTGCGATACATGCCTATGTTCTTCAGAACACATCTTCATTCGATAAGTGGCGTAGGTAAAACAATTTCTACACAATAATTTACTTCTTCAATTGCATTTACACATTTATATTATTAATCTTATTATATTTTACATTCATATTCTATGTAGGAAATACAAAGAAGAGAATCAAACATGGATGAAACGTCGACCTCAAAAGTGCAGACATCATGATTTGATTGGAGGTGATTCTTTTCCAAAATTTGAAGAATGGATTGCTAATGCAATAAATGATGCAAAAGAATAAGGTCAATATATAACAGTGGAGGAAAGTGATCTTTCATCGTTCCCACATATGTGGGCTATGAATTTAGTGGCATGTGGGCCTATGTTAGTCATTTAAGAGTGGAAGAAAAGGACAAAGGAAAGGGAAATTGTGATTGTGTTGTTAGTGCTAAATTCCTTCATGAAACTGAGAAGAAAATTGGTGTTAGATTTATCCAAGAAATTATTCAATTTTATTATGGTGAAAATAGTCCTATATTATTAAAATGTATGTGGGTCAAACCATCTATAATACAACTTGATGAGTATGGATTTGTATGTGAAAATATACGACAATTTTTATCAGAGACTAATGAGCCATATGTTTCTCCTCTTCAAGTTAACCAATAATATCTAATTGATGATGTAATAAGCCCAATATGGTCATATTTCATTCAAACAGAGTCTCGTTGAAAATGAAAATTCATGGAAGTTGTTGATATAATTCCTAATGGGAAATACGACAACTTACAAGAAACATTCGAAGAAGTGGTTGAAGATGATGATAAAGTGATTTAAGAAGAGAATTTGATTACCAACGAAGAGAATGGAAGAGAGAATTTATTGCATGCCTCAGGTGAGGATAACGAATATTCTGACCCTGATGGCAATGTAGATGATTATGATGATTATTCGTCACCTTAACCGGTAAGCTTGTCACTTAAACTTTGGTTATATGTATGGTGTAATTTAAGATTGAATGTAATGTATTATTATAATTCATAGATGATGAATACAATTTGAATATATAGAAATGCATAGCATGTGGTTTAAATTGGAGGCATAGTAACTTTACATAAAATGATTTACATGCCTTTAGCATAAATTTACTTATTCACTGTTGATTTCAAGTTATATAAGAAACACTTCAGGGGAAAATTTTAAAGGCCATTTGTTATTTAACTTGTGCACTTAATTTTTGAGCACATGCATTAAAATAATAGTGGTCATGGTGTGCAAGTTGGTATAGCACATGGTGATGTGGAGACTGATATAGCACATGGTGTTGCACAACGTGATTATTTCTTAGGAAAATTTCTAAAAGAGATTATTGATCAACATGCGAAAAAAAGAAGAGAAAGTCTGGAGATGCTGAATGAAATGCATTATTAGAATTAATAGATGATAAATACAATTTGAATATATAGAAATGCATAGCATGTGGTTTAAATTAGAGGCATAGTAACTTTACATAAAATGCTTTACATGCCTTTACCATAAATTTACTTATTTACTATTGATTTCAAGTTATATAAGAAACACTTTAGGGGTTGATTTTAAGAGGCATTTGTTCTATAACTTGTGCACTTAATTTTTGAGAAAATGCATTAATAAAATATGAGTTTCAAACTCATATTCCACTGTTGGTCTGCTGATTCAAGTGTCTGATTTATAAACTATTGTTTTTTTGGACTTCAGGATATGAATAAAAAGTCCTTGAGGCACAAGTTAGATGACAACGATAATGCAGAACATTTGAAATAATATGAGCTCTTTAGTAGAGAAAATGTTACCAAGAATGATGAATATTTACCATCTCTTAGTTTGACAAACAAGCAAGTTGTTAATCCACTTAAGTAGCATATTATTTTTTTAATAGTGTTTAATGTTTATAGGCAATAAATTTGTGTATATAAGACATAATATGATATTTGTTTTGTTTTATAGGAAATAAAAAGATGCAGGAATAGAAAAAGTGGAGAAAAAATCAAGGGAAAGTAAAGATATAGTGCCACCAACTCGTAGAAGCCAACAAATTTGTGATCCAACAAATGTAGTTGATGAAAATAATAGTGGTCATGGTGTGAAAGTTGATATAGCACATGGTGATGTGGAGGCTGATATAGCACATGGTGTTGCACAATGTGATGATATCTTAGCAAAAGGTCTAAAAGAGATTATTGATTAACATGAGAAAAAAGGAATATAAAGTCTGGAGATCATTTATGCAAAAGTCAAAGACATGTTTGAAGGCACATATACAAATACCGATACTAAGCTACCTACTTCCACACTTGATGTGGCCACGGATAATTTTTTTTCGGTTAATGCAAGTCGTGAAGAGAAAACACTTATATCCAATGTGCATCAAAATTCACCTGTTGCATCTCTTGATGAAACTGGATTAGCCAAAAATATTGTTAGTGGTTCAAAAGATGTGTCTGTTTTTGTTAAAAGACAAATATTGAGTCAAGGATTGGATAGATGTACAAAGAGGAATGAAAAAGAAAGAAAAATAGAAGGTAAGAAACCATTCTTGGTTGAGGTGTCAAAATATGGTGAGCCCATTTGGAAAAATGCAGTGAGGTGGAGTTGGGAACAAGATGTAGGGATCATTTGGATATTTACAAATCAATTTTTTTAGATCAAGATCCATGAATTGTGGATACTATTATCCAAAAAATGGAAAATTATTTTGAGATTGTTGGAGGAGAAATCTCTAGAAAATATTATAAGCAAAAGATGAGAAATCTGATGAGCACTTATAAATATAATTGCAGAAAATTAAACATGGAAGGAAAAGACATGAAAAACTCCACTCTATCTCCCAACAAATGGGAGGCGATGAAGAAAACTATGCGTTCCGAAGAATATTTGACAAAGAGGAACATAGGAATGAAAGAAAGAGATAATGGCAGGGCTCCATATACATTTGGTCAAGGCGGGTTTAATGCCAAAATAGACAAATTGACAACAAGTGTTTCTCTTTGGTTGAATTTAAATTGTTATTTATTTCGATTTGTTTATTGAACTGACTATGTTGAAACTTGACATTGTCTTTTAGGTGGAAAATAGTAACATAGAGCCAGGTGCATAAGACATTGTCCATTATATGACAACATTAGATTCTAGTAAATATGACAATAAGAGAAAGTGGAAAAGTAGAGTATCGATAGAGAATTCACAGCCATCAATTTCAGGTGAAAGAAATCTAGTACGAGCCATTACAAATGATGTCAACCCAAGTGGTCAGTACCAACATGTAATGAGTTGCATACAAGGTCTCAATGAGACAATTTCACAATTGGTTGCCTCTATTAAGCCTAGAGTTTCTGCATGGAATGAACATAAATCCAATAATTCAATTGAGTTAAGAGGCTCTATTGATACCATTCCTTCTTGTTTGAACATGTATGCCATTTCATCTTGTAAATAAATCTATTGTATCTCATTTCTTCTTGTTTGACCATTTTTTGTTCTTGTAAATTGAACTAGAACTTATAGGATTTTGTCCATTTCCACTCAATCTGTTGTATTTATAGTGAACACTTAAGTGCTCTCGCTCACACTCTCTTGATGAGAATTAGTGCACTCAATTAAATCTTTAATACATTTTGGTTCCCTCTGGACAAACCTTCTTCTTCTTCTTCTTCATTTTCATCCTTGCACTGTGTAGAACCATCCTCTGTTTCTAGAATCAACTCTCTGTGTTATACCTTTAAAGTATCAAGTATGTTTTGAGTCTAAAAGAGTGCCAACAACAACTTGAGATCCATCTATAGGGACTTTTGCTTATTATATTGTAAAATTGGTTGGATAAAATGATATGATTGGGGAATAGTTGGATTCCAACATGGTATTGTAGAAATACTCTGGTTGGAACAAATCATATAATTAGGAAAAATTGTAGGACCAAAATAAATAGTACGAGTGAGACAAAAAAAGATAATGTCCTATTAATGAAATTTCTTTGATATGAATTTAATTAATATTATCTTCAAACTTTGGTAGTTTCTAAAATTACTTCCCTAAATATGTTACTGTATGTTTATTATTTTTCTTTATTCATTGATTGACATAAAAATTGGTGCTGGATTATACATCAAACATGAATTTGTTGTTGTCAACATTGTTTCCATTTTTAATGGAGAAGTTTTGTTTATATCGTGTTAGTATATAGTTATATATCTAGTAGATTAGACTAAACTTGATATAAGTATTGGTAAATGGTTTTTGTAATAGCTGGTGGTTTTGTTTTTGGATGATGAAAGTTTTGAAATGGCTGAGTTTCCTGTAGCCACTCTGAGTATAGGTTTTTTGTGTGATACTTTTGCATATTTTGATACTCTGTGAGGATGGCTCTTTTACTTTGGGTAAGTAGTGAAAGATGTTTTCCTGGGTGATTCTTGACTACATTTTTTAGGTTGAGGTATTTTTTTGACATGTAAATAGTACTCTTTGATTCTCTAAATAAATAGAAAGAGACTGTTTTTTTCATGAAAAAAAAACCTCCTCTAGTTTGAATGATGGATGAACCCCTGAAATGAATCATGTTATGCACTTATTTTATTACATTTATTCCAATGCTTGTTGCAATTTTGTTGTTTCATTGTTTGAAAAATACAACAATTCCAATTGGAGACATTTTGTTGCTACTTTTAAATGTTTGTATTTTTTTTTTTTGCATGATAGTTAAACTACATGCAGAACAATTATATCGATTAATCAATGGGAAAATGAAAATGCCTTCATGTCAACAGAGCTTGCAAGGCTGCAGTATAATCTTGTGTTAATATTGATATTGATCATAATGAAGTTGGAGAGCATGTACAAGACATTAATAGTGGTGCTGAATTTTAGGTAACAAAATTGTTGTTGTGATAGTTAATCTGTCCCAATGTTTTGTCATAATTTGTCATGCTTAAGATGCTATTTGTGACTCAAAATTTATAGCTTGCAATATTATTTACTTGATATTATTTGAATGGTAGATGCAAATCAATTATAGAAAAGAAACACTAAAAGGTAAAGGCCATCTTGACAACATATCTCTCAAAGCTAAAGTCCGACATCATGATGACAATTATATTGATAGTGATGATGATGAATACAACAAGTTTGTGCAGGACATTCATAGTGGTGCCTAACTTCAACAGGTGAGTGCAATAATATGCTAACTATTAGAATATAATTGTTTTAATAGTTAATCTGTCCCTTTCTATTCCTAGATCCCTGCTTTTTGATCTTAACCCCCCATTAGATTATATGATTTGAACGCTCAATGATAGAATTTTCATCTCATAAAAAACAATCAATTTGTCTTGAGATTACATGATGTTTTGCTCTAAACCATGATTATTGGTGTTGCTTGTATTGATCTAAGGATAAGTTGGTAATTCCTTATCTAGTGATTGAGGGATATATGGAAAGAGTTATAGGGATATAGTTCTTGTTGTTAGGAGTTCTGCATGAATGAGACTACTAAATCCTCAATATGACTAGGGTGGGTACTTTGACTAGGGAGACTTCCAGGGGACCCAATTTTCTCAATCCAGACATCCTCAAGGTAAATAGATTCATTTTGGGAAAGACAATTTTTTTTCCTTCTAACTATTGTCATTTATTGTAGAATGTATGAGCTCTTGCTTAAAATCCTGTGTGTTATTGCAAATTTATATTGAGTTTTATTTCATGGTGTCATAGCCTATAGGGAACACAAGTCTTCTCTTGTATATCAAAATAAGAATTTTAGGTTTCCAACCTAGCCTGTGTTGGTAGGGATGCTTAAGAAAAGTTAGAGTCCAATGGGGTTTTGTAGTAGTAAATAAATCTACATTGATTTTGATCTGGAAAATCTCTAGGATTAAAAATAGTTTTGTGTTTATTAGGTACTCACATTTTCACTATGGATTGGGAAGTTTAAACTAGCTTCTTATGAATTTTGGATCATCACAATCTATTTGTTAATTATTTTACTCATGGAAATGTTAGTGATTCCAATATATTTGTTAATGATTTTACTAATGACAATCTCGGTGATCTTGTGCACTGTCCAAATAACCCTCCTCAAAAAGGATTCAATAAAACCACTCGTAATGGGTGTGAGCAGTAAAATCACATTAATCTATCTTTGTGTGCCGTGAAGAGAGGCCATGCCCTACATTTAAGGAAGTCAACATCAACCATATCCTACAAAGAACCTATATCCAATTCATAGCATAATTTATACTATAGTTTGGCTGGTGCAAAAGCCAACTCCAAGTTTGGTAGATCTATGCAACTAAATAAACCTCCACAGAACCCATTTCCAGTTTGGATTCCTATTCATTAGTTTAACTTGAATTATTTATTTTGGCAAATCCCAACTCCAATATAGGTTCTATATAGCTAAAAAAATCTATGTATGAACCCTATCCAATTTTGGTTCTAAACTAGGATATGTATTGGTTTTTCCATGCAAATCCCAACTACAAGATGAATTCTGTACAACTAAGAAAATCTTTTAGAAAACCATCTTCAATTTGAATATTTTTTCACTATTGTAGGTCGATTTATTTTATGACTGCAATTACAGTCCTCCATAGCCATACAATTCTTCATAGAATCCATCTCCAATTTGGGTTTTGCACAACTGTTGGATGGTTCATCTGTGTTTCCATTTTCTAACTCTATTTGAGTACCATACAACTAAGGAATTCTATATAGAGCCTCTTTATAATTTGGTTCTGGTTCTCTATACAACTAAACACGACCCTATAGGACCCAATTCCATTTGCAAATTACTACAAGTATAAAGATCCCAGTAAGATTTGGGAAATATAAAAATAAGTAAGCATGTGTCATGGTGGTGTGAATTATTTAGCTTTATAGAACAATAATAGCAATTGGAATATTTTTCTTTTGATAATCTTTTAGGACACAAATAAGAGTTGTAATGTATACGGGTGACTAACCATACCTCATGATCGAGTAATTTTCAATATTTTAGCTGTATAGGATCTTAGTCAATATTGGTTCACATAAAAATAATGAGGCCAACCTTTAAACCCTGATGTTTGTAGGTGGAATACAATTTCACTGGGCAGTTTCTTTGGTCCACTTTCACACTATGAATGAAATGGATTCACTTTTCTACTGAAATAAATACTATCATTCTGTAATTTCCATGAATCTCATCCCAAATTAGGTCGAGCTTGAACAAGTTTTATTTTAGTTTTAGTCAAGGCTAAATAATACGTTGGTTTTCCCCTCAATATAATTCCTTAGCAGGATCAATATTTTATTATCATTTTTAGGATGTTTCCTATAAAGTTCATTTGAGGAACTAGACATATTTTAGTGTTTAAAACCCACACCACACAATAAACTTAACTAAGTATGGAAACAAGGGCTTGGTGAAAATATGGCATGCTATAACAACATTTCAAACTCTTCAAATCATGACACATGTCCCAATGTGTTGTCATTATTGATGCTTAACATGTTCTTTTGGATAAAAGTTTATAGATTGCATTCCTTGATTCATATTTTTAAATGTTGTATTTTGTTTTGCATGATGAAACCACATACAAAGTTATAGCAAAGCAACAAGAAAAATACCCGATGTCAATATTGGTACTGATCATGTTGAGCCTGAAAACCATGTGCAACACATTCATAGTGGTACTGAACTCGAGGTGAGTGAAAAATATTAGAATATAATTGTTGTTTTATCATTTTTCATATTTGAATTTAATGTGTATTTCTTTTTGTTTTTGCAGAAATTTGTTGATCATAAACTCTAAGAAGGTGATAAAGTAAAGGTGTTGGATCCATATGAAAGCGCTCATGTGGGCATTGGGTAGATTCACTCACTATCTATTATACATGGAGTTAAATTGAGTGGAGCAGGAGATGCAAATGTAAATATTATAAAACTCACAAGAAACATACTCCTTCCTTATGATGACAAAATAGAAGGATCTGTCCATCTGAAAGAGATGGAAGGAAGCTTCACACGGTGGCCACTAAGATATTTACAAAAAATGACATAGTTGGTTTTTATCATAGTTGTTAGACAACTTGGGCCACTACTTTATGCAGTAGTTTGAATGTATGTTCAACAATCGTTTATTATGTGGTGTATTTGTAGACTTGTAAACTCTGAGTGCTAGTATTGTACTATGACATTTTTTATTATATATATATATATATATATATATATATATATATATATATATATAATCATTTTACAGCTCATATAAATTGCAATATTATATGTTTAATTTGATTTTATGTTTATGCAGTATTTTTATTATGGTGTATGTTTGTAGACTTGGAAACTCTCAGTGATACTGTTGTAATACTTTGAAATTTTTGATTGTATATATATATGATCATAATTTTGTTGATAATATGGTAGATGCAGGAGGTATTTACCTCCATGTGTAAATTTGACGAGAATAGAATATTCCAGAAAGAAAGAAGAAACCCTAATGAGTTGGCTAATAACCCTAGAAGACAAGTCGGCTCAAGAGGATACTTTGTATTAGGTTATTAGGCTCCAAGAAAAGAATTTGGCCAAAAGAAATATTATATACTAAGTAAATAGGCACCCAAAATGAGAAGTTGGCCCAGGCAGTTAGCTAGAATTAGTATAAATACAGGAGGTCAGTCTTCATTCTGACAGGCATTCTCAAAACTGTAGACCCCACTTGTGCGCACTATAGTTATCCAGTTTGTGCACAAGTTTGAAGGAGAGTTGTCGTTGCAGCTGATGCAGCTAGAAGATTACATTTTGGCTTGGACTATCTCTTGGTTATGGTTTGGACTATCTAATCATCTCTTTTTTGGTGCGCTATCCTTGGATAAAGGTGCACTATCCTTTGCTTGGCTATCTATCCTAGGTTTTTCTTTCAGAGTGATTCTCTGTTAAGGTTAAGGTGCTCGGAGGGTGGCTTTGGCCTATGGTTGGGTGACAATAATGATATTGTTTATGGTAAAATGATCACATCCATCATATTCTAACAGTTTATGGGCCCACACCTCCTTCATTCAGTCTAACCACTAGAAGGGAGCATAGCCATAAGGATATTAAGCTCGTTGAAGAACTGCTGCTAGGGTTTCTAGTAGGAGTAGTCACCAAAGCACTGCTGCTAGGGTTACTAGAAGGTGCAGTTGCAGAAACAATAAACCTCTCATTGAGGCACCTTAAGTGAATATATTGACCTAATTTCTATATAGACCAGTGAAACCTAGACTAGCACATCTCCTCATACTCTCAGCAAGCCAAGACATCAAGTTTGAGTTTTTATGGTCAAATCTAGGGTTGACCAACTCAAAGAAGCCATGACTTACTCTATGAAGTCAGAAAACAAGTTATATGGAGATTCTAACTTCATATCATGGAAGAAAAGGATTGAAATCATCCTTTCCAAGAATAAAGTGTTGGATATCGTGAAAGAAAAGATCGTGGAACCAGAGTTTGAAGAAGGAAAAGAGAAGGAACCGTAGAACATTGCAGTTATGGATAACTTGAAAGATGATGATATCAATTCCATGAGTATCATAGTGGAGTCTATAAAATACCGCTTGATACCCTACATCTCCCATCTTGACTCATCGAAGAAGATGTACGATGCCCTAACAAAACTCTTCTTAGTCATAAACATTGGACAAGTAATGAGTCTGAATAGTGAGCTCCATGACATGAAGATGAATGAGGATGACATGATAACATCATACTTGGTGAGAATATCTCAGTTAAGAGATCAACTAAAATCTATTAAAGATATCATTTTAGAGAAGGAATTGGTAAACATAGTACTCAATGGTCTTCCCAAGACGTGGGATGCATTTGCCGCAAGCATGAACACAAGGAAGGAGTATCCTACATTTGAAGAAATTTGGACTTGTTGTTCTCAAGAAGAGTCAAGGATTAGTGCAAAAGAGAAACCCCAAAAGAAATACAATGATCAAGACTTCATAACAAGATTCAAGAACTTAAGGAACAAAAGGAAGTTTGGCTCAAGGAAGAAGCTAAATCAAGAGAAAGATATGTCAGAAATACAATGCTTTAACTATCGAAAGTATGGTCACTACAAGAATCATTGTCCTGACATAAAGAAAATTAAGGAGACACTTGAAGCATAAGTTTCTGAAGGAAAGGAACCCTCAAAGAAAACCAAGCAGGAAAAAACATACTTCTTCTTCTAAGACAAGGTAACAATACTCTTCATAGTTCTTGTACATAGCATGTTTTCAGTACATATATTGCATATCTATTCTTTAGAAGATAATATGTCCAAAGAGAAACTATGCTTATGGAATAACAACAAGATAAGGACTTCTATCACTATGACTATAAGACAAGATGCAAGATAAGACAAAATGAGAAAGAAACCTAGAAGAAGTAAATACAGAAAGAAGTCAGCAATCAAGAGGAAATTGGAAAAAGATTTGTAACACTTTGCATAAGGAAATAAGGATGTAGACTGAAGCATGGACTCTCCTAGATGGATGGAGCTTATTATATATTACCAAAATAAGAGCATGCATTCATACATGAATAAATTATTAGGAGGGAGCTAATCCTATGATCCATTAAAGGTGATAACGTATATATCCATGTTAGCAACCATGAAAAGTAGTACGTGTTCAGTTTGACCTTAGAAAAAGTCTTCTTAGAAAACAAGCCTTAAAGTATCCCTGGTTATCCATCCACATCCATGATTGTACGATGAAAGGAAGAATCTGGAATCTTCAGAGCATGGAATCTATAAAAAACTGCAAGGACCCAAGATCTAAAGAGAAACATGAGAAATAACATAAAGATTCCAAGAAAGAAGGAGAAGACTATGATGATAGCTTTGTTATAGTAACCCAACATACCTAAGACATTATATCTCCTGAAATATCCATGGGTTGTAGTTCACATCAGATGAATGTAAGGATTTTTCTCCTCAATAGAGTAATTGAACAAATAAGCGTATGTAGAGAAACCTCAAGGTTTTGATGTATACCAAAAAGAGAATCTTGTATGGATTCAAACAACTTGGTGCAGAGCCTCCAATGCACAACATATGTGCGGTGAAATAATTTCCATAACAGAGATATTGTATTAGAATGATTACTCAAAAGATTAGGAAGATGGATTTCCAATCCATGACAAAGATCTCATGATGACAGAAGAAGTGCCACATGCATATGTTCCAGTTTGAGCCTTGCCACAATGTTATGAGATAATGGGGAACAAAAGATGAATCCAATAATGACATTTATATTGATCAGAGTTATATGAAGCCTTCAGAGAAAAATAGTGTTCCAGAAAGACCAAAGTACTTTGAGATCAAGCATTCCATTCTCCATGATAAAGTCCAGAAAAGAGAAGTGGTTCTCCAATATATATATATATCTCCATAGATAAGTAGATAAAAAAACATTTTGGTAAAGCCTCTGTCCAGTATGAAAGAGTTTGCGTACTCAAGATGGAGGTCATGGAGACGAATTCCCTATTGAAAAAGGAAGATATGACTCCCAGGTTGGGAGGGAGCACTGATGTGTTAGTGATTTATGGACAATCATTTTTCAGTTTGAAAAATGGTCTAGGATGAGCAGTCCCTTTCCAGTTTAGAAAGTGGTTTGAGATTTTTGACGGATGAGCATTTTCTAGTTTGGAAAATGGTCCATATCGAATGGTCATTTTATTAATGAAAATGGTTCGATGGATTGCAGATGTACCATAGAAAATGATTTCCCATTGTGGTTAACATGGGGAATGCTCTAGGGAAGTCTCTCTTCTTGAGGGTTACTCAAGAAGACTTTCTTGCCTCCCCAGACAATCATTCTTTCAAAGCTCACAGTTGTGACCAGTTTCGAAGAATGGTCCATTTTGGAGGTTGGTGCAAGACATTCATTTCCTTAGGAAATGGTCCGGTTTTTCATTCCTTAGAGAAGATTCATTCTCTCTAGGTTGCACTTTGTTTAGTGCCAGAGGAATGGTCCAAGATGGGGAATGGTCTAGGTTCAGCAATCAGGGATAGGAATACCTTATGGAAGACTCATTCTCTCCAGGTTACACTTTGTTTAGTGTCATGAGAATGGCCCAGGGTGGGGAATGGTCCAGGCTCATAAATTAGGAAAATTATTCTTCCTTGCTTGAGAAGAATAGTCCATATAGATCATCATTGATGTTTGACTTTCTGAGGGAAGATGTTCTTCCAGATATCACAGATGTGAATGGAAGAATGGCCCAGATGATTCAGTTTATATCATAACAATGTTTTCTGTGGAGGTTGATATCAGATGATTGTTATGGAGACCATATGTCTCTGGACAATATATGTATGATACTGTGGTGGATGTGTTCCACTAATTGTGATTATATGTCATTGATCAAGTACCTGTGTGCTACTTGGTGTGGTAGTCTACCACTAGATTGTATTTGTGTACTACTATGGATAGACACAATTGTGTTCTATTGAATGATATTGTTCTGTTTGCCTTGAAGACTACCAACAGTGTTGGAAATGATTATCAGCTAGATGGATGATCAATGGACAGAGATTTCCCAGACGGAAAATGGTCCAGGACATTTATTCTTCTAGGAAATATGTCTAGATTAGAAGAATGTTTCTTGTGTCACTCTATGGAGTGATTGACTTATTCAACATCATGTTTGATTACTCAGATGGAGTATAGTTTTGAAAGATGATGCAGTTGATGACATTGATAGTGATGATGCTTCTCATGATCTAATATTGAGATAGTTTGTACGACTATAATGATGTTATTGATTCAATGGTTCAATGGTATGTTTGTGCTCAAGACTATTTCCTTCAAATACCTCCCTAGCTAGGAGGGAGTGTTGATATTATGGTAGTTGTGGGAGGTATTTAAATCAATGTGTAAAACTGACGAGAAAATAATATTTTGAAAAGAAAGAAGAAACCCTAATAAGTTGGCTAGTAACCCTAGAAGACAAGTCTACTCAAGAGGATAATTTGTATTAGGTTATTAGACTCCAAGAAAAGAAGTCGACCAAAAGAAATACTATATACTAAGTAAATAGGCACCCAGAATGAGAAGTCGGCCCAAGCAGTTAGCCAGAATTAGTATAAATACAGGAGGCTAGTCTTCATTCTGGCAGGCATTCTCAGAGATGCAGAGCTCACTTGTGCGCACTGCAATTAGCCAGTTTGTGCGCAAGTTTGGAGGAGAGTTGTTGTTGCAGCTGTTGTAGCTAGTAGATTACATTTTGGCTTGGAATAAATCTTGGTTATGGTTTGGACTATCTGATCAGCTCTTGTTTGGTGCTCTATAGTTGGAGAAAGGTGCGCTACCCTTTGTTTGGCTATCTAGCCTAGGGTTTTCTTCCGGAGTGATTCTCTGTCAAGGTCAAGGTGCTCGGAGGGTGGCTTCAGCCTATGGTTGGGTGACAATAGTGATATTGTGTATGGTAAAACGAGCACATCCATCATATTCTAACAAATTCATCTAAATTGCAGTATTATACGTTTAATTTGATTTTCCATTTTAATTAATATGATCATTTTGCAGTACTAATTTGACTTATTTTATTTTATATATATATATATATATATATATATATATATATATATATATATATATAATCATCTTGCATTACTTTATTTTTTATGATGGTGTTGAATCAATATTTTACCTTTTATTTTATGTTTTTATTTAAGTTTAATATAATCTGTTTATTTTATCATAACACAATTTATGTTATTCAATATATTATTCATATCATATAAATGGACAATTACTACTAAATTATAAATCAGTGAATACAAATGACTAAATATATTACTAAATGACAACAATTAATAATTACAATGACTAAATTTACTAGTCATTGAATAAAAATGACTAAATTTATTACTTGTTGACAACAATAAAGGACTACCATGACTAAATAAATGATGAGCTAATGACAACAAATGACTAAAACAATGACTAAATATACTACTAGTTGTCTAAAAATGATAATTAAAATGACTAAATATATGACTAATGGACATAAATAAGTGAAACAAATGACTAAATATATGACTAATGGATGGAATTCAGTGACACAAATGACAAAATATATTACTAATGGATGGAAATCAGTTACACAAATGACTAAATATGGGTAAAATCATGAATCTGGGTAACACTTTCGTGACAATCGGGTCTCCAAAATTTCTAGCGACAATTTTTTGGCCGAACAAATGTTTCTTTCAGTCGAAAATTTTCACGTTAAATTTAACGGTGCCCTCGAAATTCATGTACAATGTTTTTTGGATGAATTATTTTCCCGTGGTAAGCATATATTGGCCGAAACGTTTATTTTTAATGGATTCCGTTAAAAACTAGGTTTCGGCCGAAAGAATATTTCAGCTGAAAGAATATTTTGGCCGAAAACTTGAAAATGAGACTGTTTGCAGGAAACTGCAAATTCTCTCCATCTTACTTCATATTTGGAGGTAGAAGACTCCTACAAATACTCAGAATTTAGTTTGAGAATTGATACCAACATTTTTAAAATTGAATCTTCTTTCAATGGGTATAATTTGTTTTCATTTTCATTGTTTTTATCTAATTTTATTTAATTTTATAAAAAAATCACTGCATAATATTTTTAGGTGAGATTATGATTCGGTGAAATGAAAAATCCATATCTCTAAAAGTACACAACGAAAAATTATGGAAAATTTATATTCATAATTGTTAAACTGTTCTCTTCAAAAGGGTATTTTTAGATTTTACTTTTAAGTAAAAATTAAGATATATACAAGGTGTAGAAAAACACGTGTTTAAAATCTGCAACGTTTTCATATTGGTCAACTTAAAAAATTTCTAGAAATTATAATATTTATCCGTTAGATTCAAAATTATAGTCATAATAAAATAAAGTCTCTTTAGATTGTTGCAGTATATTTCATTTCTTAAAAACATAAGTTTAATAATAGATACATTGTTGTGGAAAACAATAACTTATTATCATTCCTTTCATGTTTAAGGAACATACTATTAAACAATTGTCAAATTGACATATCAAATCTTGATAAAAAAAAATTGAAAAATAGTCATTAGAAATATAACAAAATTATTCACAAGTTTTGTTTTTACTGTAAAGTGAAATTCTAAATAAAAAAAATATTTTTGTATGCCGAAAGTTGAAGAACTTGTGAAAATACAGTTTTGTTTGTCATAAAACAAGCAAAAGTGTTACCCATCTTCATGATTTTACCCATATATTACTAATGGACGAAAATTAGTGACACAAATGACTAAATATATTACAAATGGACAAAAATTAGTGACACAAATGACTAAATACATGACCACTTGACAAAACAAATGAATAAATAAATGACCAGTTGACAACAGATATGACTAAATAAATGACCAGTTTTCAAGAATACATGGCTAAATAAATGCCTAAATTTATGACCAAAGTGACCAACCAGAACAACCAATAAACGACTAAAATTTTTTAGTCATTTATTTGGTGGCGTTATATATGACTGACAATAAATGACTATTAGTCATGTGACTAAACTTATCTTATTATATGCAATTTTTAGTCATTTTTTTAGTCATAAATTTCTCTTTTTCTACTATTGTTCTATTCTCTGCAATATTTTTGTTTTCAGCTATTATAATAGATCTAGTACCTTACACTAGATCATCATCTTACTAGTAATTTATTTGTTGAGAATGAAATTCTTGAACATTCATAACGAACCTTAAAATCTATGCGTCATCATCAAATACCTATGAGGGATCAATGTTATCTAGGACATAAGGTCTAAAACTGGCCTTGATTTCATACTTATGAAGATGAAAATAGGTATATGGATAAAATGTAGAAGATAAAATAACCATAGAATACTGTGTTTTATTCTCCTGGATAACAACAATAGAAAATGTATAAAGAATCTAAATAGAATCCCAAAAAATGTTTATATATTCTAGGAGAAATACACAAATTGTAGTATATAAATAACCAACACACATTTTGCAGGTGCTTCAATGTTAAGCCCTAAATAGTGGGACAATACCCCTTAATTGGGGCATATTACATTAGTAATGTTATTTTATTTATGTTGGCTTGGGTCCATTAGTTGTAATTGTACCTCCTAGTCTCCTATATATACCAAGGAGACATTTTCTTTTGGAATCACCGGGTATTTGGAAATTTATGTGGCGTATAAGGAGGTTTCCCCCTCAAAAAGGATTATTATTTGAAATTTTCTCTTTGTCAAGGAGTTGAGTAATTATTCTAAGGCTTTTTTATTCTATTTTGATATTTGGTTCTTAACATTTGGTGTCATAGCTCAAGGTCTTGGGGTTTCGCTGCTCCATCTGAGACACCTTGGAATTTTCACTATAATGTTTTTTATACAGTGTTTCAGATGGTACCCCTTGGATGATATTTAGAATACAGATCAAGGTACATGGGGTTCGAATTTAAGCTCCCAAGGCCTTATACTTTCAAAGATATATCTTGTGTAATATAGGGTTCTAGAATCAACCTAAATTTAGTCATCTCAAAATTTTCACTCTAATTTTTTTTGTGTGATGTTTCAGACCCTGAAATCTGTATAATATTCATATAAATTAGCAAGGTAGTTGCGATAATGTTTTTAGCTTCTGGGTCATCCTACTTTTGTATATACACCATTTGTACGATAGGGTATCTGACTAGTCATATTAACTAGTCTCAAACATGTGTTCCGGGTAAAAAAATGATATCTTCTTTAGTGCGTATCAAAATTAAGTGATACCAGTTGCATTGAATAGTGGACAATTTGTAGTATTTCTGGTGCAATTTTTAGAATCAAATATCAGATATTTTTCTCTTGGAACGCTTTAGAAGTATGCGCTCCTAGAAGGGACAAAAATAAGAAAGGTGTGGGGAAGTTACCATAGATTCCACTTGCCACATCCAATTTTGATTAGAACCCATGGAATTTCATAGAAAAAATATCAGAGAACTACAAAACAAAATAGTCAGACCCATAAGGGCCAAAATGTTGGATATGCAGCGGAATAAAGATCATCTAGTAGAACCACCTCGAAATCAAGGTTTAAAGGTGACACTTGGCCAAAATGCCACCAAAAAAGGGAACTTCTACACCAAATAAGACTCCAAACTATCATGCTTGGACTCTTGATGAAGGTGAAGAAATGCACAGGGACATAAATAATTTACAAAAGAAGACAGTAACAAAATATGAACTACAAGGGATGATGGATTCAACTAAAGCTAAGTTGGAGGCAATAATGGATACTAAGATGGATGGTTTAAAAAGAGAGATCATGGAAGTATTGAAAAATTTATCAATAGAGAGGCCACCTGAAAGTGAAAATATATCTCATGAAATTCATGATGAGGACACAAGGAAGATCAATCAAGATTGGAGAAACTCCAACTTTGGGTTGAATACCAACCGCTTTCCTAATATCGATATGAGGAAGTTTGATGGCAAGTATCAAATCACATGGATAATTCAGATGGAGCCGTTCTTTGATCTACATGATGTACCGTATACACAAAAGGTACAAATTTATTATTTATATTTAGAACCCAATCAATTTGTGTGGTATCTATGGATTTGTTCTCAAAAATCACTTGTCACTTGGACAATTTTCACAGAAGAAATGATAGCACACTATGAGGATACAAGGAGCAATACCTTCTTTAGTCAATTGATTAATCTTAAGCAAACGGGTTAAGTTGTGGAGAATATTGATAACTTCCAAAGATTGAATATATAGGTAATGGATATTCCATATGAGCACCTAATTGGTGTATTCATAGGAACTTTAAAGGATAACATTCAACATGAGGTTCGCCTTTGGGAACCCAAATAATTGGAGAATGCGTTTGGGGTGGCGAGAAATGTTGAAAGTAAAAATATGGCTATGGATACTAGAAGGACCACTCTTAATATCTATCTAGAGAATAATGTTCCTTCTTGTAAAATATCTCAAACTACAAGGTTGACACCTCAACAATTGGAGGAAAGAAAAGAAAAATCCTTATGCTTTAATTGTGACAACAAGTACAGTAAGGGACATAAGTGTGGTGAGAAGAAATTATTATACATATATTGTGAAGAGGAAGAAGATGAAGAATAAGAACAAGAACCATCTCAAGATGAAAACATAGAAGAGATTTATTTTGAAGAGTTGAATCCCACGATATCATTTAATGCATTGGATGGAATTAACAATCCTCAAACCCTCAATATCGAAGGATATATAAAAAGGAAAAAGGTAATTTTCCTAATTGATTCTGGTAGTACTCATAATTTCATTCACTATAAATTAGCCAAAGCTCTCAATTGCTTTATATATCCAACACCAAAGTTTCAAGTAATGATTGCAAATAGAGGAACTATCAATTGCTTAGGGAAATGCCATAAGATCAATCTTAATATGGGGGTATATGTAATGAATATTCCAATGATATCTATACCCATGGGTGGTTTTGATGTCGTACTATGAGTCCAATGGTTACAATCATTGGGAACAATGGATTTTAATTTTCAAGAACTTTTCATGAAATTTTCATTGGAAGGAAAGGAAATTGAGTTAAGGCGTATCAGAGGGAAACCCAGTAAGGTGATAATCTCTAATGGCATGAAATAATTATTGAAAAAGGGGCATCAGGGTGTAATTCTAAAACTATGCTCACTATATTTTCAAACATCTAAGCCATCTATTCCCCTATATCTCCAAGCGATCATTGATAATCATTCCAAAGTATTTGAAAATATTCCCATAGGTCTTCCACCCACTCAAAATCATGATCATGTTATTCACCTAATTCTTGGGAGTGTTCCTCTTAACATTAGGCCTTACGGATACCCTTATGCCCATAAGAGTGAAATTGAGCATATGGTTGAAGAAATGTTAGAGGATGGCATTATTAGACCTAGCTAAAGTTCTTACTCTGCACCAGTGGTAATGGTACTCAAGAAAGAGGGCTCATGGCGCATGTGTCCAGATTATAGAGAGATAAACAATATCACTATTAAATATAAGTTTCCCATTCGCCTCATTGAAAAAAATTTATATGAACTACAAGGAGCAATCTATTTCACAAAGTTGGATCTCCCTTCAGGGTATCATCAGATTAGAATGAAGGAAGCAGATATCCCAAAAACAACATTCTAAACTCGTGAAGGACATTATGAATTTGTTTTCATGCCTTTTGGCCTTACGAATGCACCTTCCACATTCCAAGGGTTGATTAATTCCATTTTCAAGCCCTTCCTTCGAAAGTTTGTGTTAGTAGTTTTTGATGATATAATAATCTATAGCAATTCTTGGGAGGATCATGTTCGACATGTTGAGAAGGTGCTACAAATACTAAAGGAGAAACAACTATATGCCAAACCATACAAATTTTTCTTTGGGGTGAAGGAGGTAGAGTATTTGGGTCCTATTGTATCTCATGAAGGTGTCAAGGTAGACCCTAACAAGATTAAGGCCATGATGGTCTGGTCGATTCCCAAAACATTGAAGAATCTTAGAATATTTTTGGGTTTGACAGGTTGTTATCACAAGTTTGTTCAGAACTATGGAAGATTAGAAGCACCTTTAATGACATTAACTAAGAAGGATTCATTTTCATGGACTCCAGAGGAAAAACAATTTTTTGAACAAATTAAATAGGTGATGTGAAAAGCTCTTGTCTTGGCCTCCCCAGACTTCACAAAAACCTTTATTATGGAATGTGATGCCTTGATAAATGGAATTGGTGTTGTTCTAATGCAAGAAGGAAGGCCCCTTTTATTTGAAAGTTGGTCACTCAAGGGAAAGGACTTACAAAAACCATTTTTGAGAAGGAAATCATGCCAATACTACATGCATTGAAGAAATGGCACCCTTACCTAATAGGTAGGCACTTCAAGGTCAAAACAAATCATGATAGTCTTAAATACTTCTTGGAACTAAGACTATCTTCAGAAGAACAACACAAATGGGTAACCAAGATGTTATGTTATGATTTTGAAATCATCTACAAAAAAGTGAAGAAAAATGTTGTGGCAGATGCACTCTCAAGAAATGATGAATATGTTGAGGCCTTTCTTTGTGCTATCTCGATCATCCAATCTGATTGAATAATATAAGCGAGGGATGAATGGAGGAATGAAGAAAACAGGTGGACTCTCATTCAAAGTTTGCAACAAGATTTCAGTGCATCAAATACATTTACATGCAAAAATGATTCAATATGGTACAAAGATCTCTTATATTTATGTAACAAATCCCAACTCAAACAAAAGGTACTCTTGGAATTGCACACCTCTCTAGGAGGAGGGCACTCAATATTTTTGAAAACCTACCATAGGGTTAAGAAGGATTTTTTTTGGGATGTACTTGAAATTGATGTTCAAAGGTTTGTGGAAGAATGTTTGGCTTTCCAACAAAATAAGGTGGAAACAATTAAGACCCCAGGTCTTTTACAACCATTAGCCATCCTAAGTCAACACTGGGAGGAGGTTTCCATGGATTTCATCAAAGGGTTACCAAAGTCTGAAGGAAAGAGTGTCATCATGGTGATTATTGATATACTGACCAAGTACGCACACTTTTGTGCACTCTCTCATCCTTTCAAATCCAATATATTATCCACCCCATTCATGGAGAGAGTTCAAAAGCTACATGGAATACCAAATATAATTGTAAGTGATAGAGATCCCATCTTCACAGGACATTTTTGGACAAAATTATTTTCTTTTTTGGGTATTCAATTGGCTCATAGCTCATTTTATCATCCTTAATCTGATGGACAAACTGAGATAGTGAACAAATGTCTGGAAGGCTACTTTCGTTGCTTTGTCTCTGATAAACAAACACAATGGTTCAAATGGTTACCCTTGGAAGAATGGTGGTATAACAGTTTCTTTCATACTGCAACAAAAATGACATCATTTATGGAACTCTATAGATATCACCTGCCTTCCATCACTTCTTCTCTAAAATAAAAATCTAAGTTTCAAGCAGTGGAATATCACATCGACCATCAAAAACAAGTTCCTCAACTCTTAAAGGACAACCTGACCATGGCACATAATCACATGAAACAACAAGAAGATCAACATCACAGTGAAAGAAGTTTTGAAGTAGGGGATGGGTTATTTTTAAGAATACAAACATACAAACAAATGTCCCTTAAGCAAGCTAAGAAGTATAATAAATTATCACCAAAGTACTATGGTCCTTATAAGGTGTTGCAAAATATTGGTACTATGGCATGACAATTGGAGTTTCTTGCATCTTCACGAGTACACCCAATTTTCCATGTTTCATGATTAAATAAGGTTATAGGTGACAATATACCAATTCAAACTATATTTCCATAACTTGACAAGGAAGTAAAAATCATATTGGAGCCTGAAGCTATCACTGACACAAGAATTTTCTAGCTGAGGAATAGATCCATTTCAGAGTATCTCATTAAGTGGAGTAAACTACCTGTAGAAGATTTCACTTGGGAAGATGAGTCTTTTATACATAAGCATCCATAATTACTCAAGCATTGCAGATAACACGTTTCAGAAGGGGAGATACATGTTAAGCCCTAAATAGTGGCACATAACCCCTTAATTGGGGCATATCACATTAGTAATGTTATTTTATTTAAGTAAGCTTGGGTCCATTAGTTGTAATTGTACCTCCTAGTCTCACATATATACCAATGAGACCTTTTCATTTGGAATCATCAGGTATTTGGAAATTTATGTGGTGTATAAGGAGGTTTCCCCCACAAAGAGACTTATTATATGAAATTTTCTCTTTGTCAAGGCGTTGAGTACTTATTCTGAGGTTTTTTTTATGCTATTTTGATATTTGGTTCTTAACATTCATGAACAATAAAAGATAAGGGGATTGATTTCCTTAAGGTCTAGAAGTTTGACATGACCACCATATTCATCCAAAAAGATAGGAAAAACACATTCCCTTTAGCATTACAAAACACCAAAGTTCAACAGAAAATAAAAATATAAACAGTCCATAAACTCACATATTACATCCTGCAACAACTGAAATTGACACATTTATTAGAAGTATTAAATCAAATCCTCAAAACTAGACTTAGAGAGTTAATCATATAGATACTCCTCTAGAATTAACTTACCAACAAATATAGGAAGCATTGTCTTGGATAGTGCATTAACTAATGTATCTAATTCTTGATACATATGTGAAAGTAATTGAATGAAAGAAGGACTTATCCTCTTTGAGTTGTTTATCCAAAGTAAGAAATACATTCTTTTTAATATGGAGTTATTAATTTATCTAGTAAATGATAATATGTATATCATCAAACACTTGTCATTGAGACAAACCTTTGTCCAGAGCTGCCTTCATCAAAAGTTTGAGAGCCATAAATTCTCCAATTTTATTAGTGCTAGTGACAAGATTAGGTTTGAACTAAAAACAATTAAAATAAAAAATATACAAAGCCCCCCAAATCTACTTGTTCCCTTGGGGCCTCGACACGCCCCATAAAAAAAAATATTAAGTTTTTGTTTTGTCAATTAAGACTTCACATATAGGCCCATGTTTCATTTCTAAGGAGGATGGAAATGTTGAAACACCTGTACTATGCTGACCTAGTTAACCCATGGTGACATACAATTTAAAAAAAAAAACTAATTCATTCCCCATAACGATAATTTATGTTACTAATTTGTTGTGTTGAATCAATAATATCAAGCAAACTACAATTGCCTTCAAAATCCATGTATTAGAATGTCTATCTAGAAAATATTTAAAGCTAAATTATTTGCAGCTTTTGGATGCATTTATTGTGATTTCAT
Organism: Picea engelmannii; assembly: GCA_009831015.1. Classification (NCBI taxonomy): domain Eukaryota; kingdom Viridiplantae; phylum Streptophyta; class Pinopsida; order Pinales; family Pinaceae; genus Picea; species Picea engelmannii. Next base: position 583,678 of record ML787798.1, on the reverse strand, counting down.
GCACATTTGTAGTTGGTTACAGTAGATAAACCTAAATTGTTGGAGACATTATTAGATTTCCTTCTATCATAGTAATCAAACATAACAACACTTATTCTAAGGTTAGTGAACATCATAGTGATGTCACCATCATAGAACGAGGTTTCATAACATTTACAAGAACCTATATCAAATAAAATTTTATTGTCTTCGAGATATTATTCTTGTTGAGTGGTATCCTAGAGAAGGTTCAACCAAACCTTCCTCCAACATAGTATTCTCATAGAGGGGGATTCTACATAATGGTCAGATGACCCTTCCTAAAATACAATACTTTCATCATAGTTCATCTATTGGAAGGGTTGATTGACCCTTCCTCAAGAATATTTATTGTGTAACTAGGATCTCGTGGAAGGATCAATTGACCCTTCCTCCATCATAGAATTATCATGAATAAGGACATTGGTTAAGGGTTAGTGAAACCTTCTGTAATAAAAATATTCTCATCATGGGATTTGGGTTATTTTTGGTGTGTTTTTGGTGTTTTTTCAGTACATTGTAATGTAATTTTAGTTAAGGAATCTAATATGAGTCAATGGATTGGAGTTTTTGATAACACTGGATCCTGTATTATATTGTAATGGTGAAGTTATTAAACAATGAGAGTTAGAGGTGTGGCTCTAAAAATTTGCTAGTTTTTCTAATTAAGGGTTTCCAGGGTAACTTTCTTAGTATTATGTGTGAATGTTGTTGTTGTCTTTCTATTTTACAAATAATATATGTGCATTTATATAATGTAAAGGTTTAAAACATACATTTGGTATCAAATAATATATTGGCTTTAGGGGGACACATATGTTTCTAAGGGTTCCATTATCTTGGGTATGTGAAAAACCTAGTTTCAATGGGATATTTGCAGTGTTGATTCTTATGGTGAAAGAAATGATGAGCAATTATAAAATATATATTGAAAACTTTAATGGGAAATTGTTTTAGATATGGAAGTTGAATATGGAGGATGTTTTGGTAGATAAAGAATAGTGGGTCATTGTCGATCCTGGTACTGAACCTACGCGTATGTCAATCAAAGACTCAATGAAGTTAGATAGGAAGGTAACGAGCACAATTTGGTTGTGCCATTCAGATTCAATGTTACTAAATGTCTTAGGAGAAGCTATAGCCAAGGTGTTATGGGATAACTTTGGGACTTTTCATCAGTTAATTCACTAGTTAATAAACATTTTCTTCGAAATAAGTTGTACCTCCTGAGGATGAATGATGGAGACTTGGTGACAAAGAATCTAAATGCCTTCAAAATTATGGTAATTCAGTTGTTGTTTATAGATATTAAAACTTTAGATGGAAATAAGTGCATTAGTTTAATGTGTCCATCTCCAGATTTGTCGATAGTCTGGTTGTAGCTATTGGTAGTAATGCAACCACATTAAAGTTTGATGATGTGGTTTCATCCTTGTTATCAAAAGAAATGAGGAGGAAGAATATTAATAGCCAGAGAAAAAATAATTTATCTGTAAGAGGATGAACTATGGATAGAAATAAAAATAAGTCCTCAAGTGGGATATATAAGTATAGAGGTAGATCTAAATCTGTAGGACAATCCTTGAATAAATGTTGTAAATGTGGTAAAGATGATCTTTTCAAGAAGGATTGTAGATCAAAAAGTGTTGAGAGAGGGAAGGTATCTGATGATTTCCATAGAAGGGACAACCTTTTCAAAATAAGGTGGGTATGTGTACTTGGATTCTTCAAGCACACATTCATATAACGATGTATGTATTATCGATTCAAGTGCTTCTTTCCATATGACTCCCCACAGGGAGTGGTTATGTGAAAATGAAAAGTATAATGGAGGTGACATTTTCCTAGGAGATGAATCGACATCTAAAATCACAAGATGCAGAAAGGTCAAGTTGTAGGTCAAGTACATAAGTATTATGTAACATCCCTCTCTGACGCACTTACAAAACTTATTCTTTGAGGACACTTGCTCGCAAGTGATCTAGATTGTATGATGATAAACTTTTTCCTTCATTATGATGTGTTAAGTTATATGACAGGATGTTTTTACTGCATTGATGTAGACAGGTGCTGCTGACTCAACTTCATTTGAGTGCGCAGGGTTCGGACCTTGACGATGCAGAGGCATCGGTGGAACTCCCTTGGACTCCGGATTGAGTCAGGGAGTGGGATTTTTGAGTTGTTTCATTTACGGTGATATTGTTTCGATTTGATGATATTCTATTGATTTTATGATGTGTTGTTGACATGATATGACATGATGGTTGATGATGCAAGATGACGATAGATTGCCGACCGGACTCACATATGGAGTAAAGGGGCCACACACGAGTTCCAGAGAGATTGAGGGAGAGGTGTGGACAACAGCCCTGCCACAGCCTACTAGCACTCCCGTCGTGGCTCGAACTATAGGTTAACGATTACCTAGTTCGAGAGGATCCACGATGCCATGAGGGCAGACTGCGACAGTCGCTCATGATGATTCTAAGGGGCGCGCAATAAGGCGGGGGCCTTATTCCTTAGAGCCCTTAGTCTCCCACATGATTCACCTGGCGGAGTGTTGACTCCAGGGGTTATAGAGTCTACCAATCCGTCAAGCCAGCGAGTGGCACCCTTGGAACACGTGCTGCATCCTGAAGGGCACGTCGCGCAAATAATTACAAGTCAGCGAGTGGCACCCTTGGAGCACGTGGTGCATCCTGAAGGGCACGTCGCACGACAGAAGCAATCAAGGCGAGTGGCACCCTTGGAGCATGTAGTGCGTCCTGAAGGGCACGTCGCTTTGAGGATGATGATGAGACAGCCTAGATGACCCTAAGACCTTAGCACCTGATAAATTCTTAAAACGACCCCCCCTAATTAAAATTATCGCCCTGTTCAATCAAAACCTAAATTAAAACTTCTCTAAGACAAATTTTGACGAGCCCTAAGAAAAGATCCTACAAAGGTAACCATAAGGCATAAACTAAAACCCTTCTAGGTGTTAATTAAAGTCTTCTAAAAAGGTAATGGGGGTAAAGTAATGAGGGAGTTAATTTAATTGAAACCCATGGCGTTTAAATTATAAAGGAGACTTAAAATTTTTAAAGAGGGGAGTATAAAAACTAGGATTTAAAAAAAATAAAAAAAAATAAAAATAAATAAATAAAAATAAAAATGTTTGTCTATATATATTGAAAAGAATGTTAAGCGCATTTATCAATTGGGGGATTAACAAAAAAAAGATAATAATAATAAAGAATGGAAAGAGAGAAAAAAAGAAGAAAAAAAATATATATATAAGGAAACTTGGAATAAGCAAACTTAAAAATTGGAAAGTAGGAGACATAGGGTAAAAAGAAAAAAGGAATCTGCATTAAAGCAGTTACTAAATTTCAGAACTTCATTTTAGGAAAGTGATTAAAAGCATGAGAGGGGATCTAGGAACCCTAGGAGAAATTTGAAGAGCGATTTTGGGGGTGTGAGGGAATTTAGACCTTTAATTATTAAACA
>ML787798.1:534740-566948 GCA_009831015.1 Picea engelmannii | reverse complement strand
TAATATATCGTCGAATATGAATTGTGTTGCTTGTACCATACAACCAATTGCAAGGATTAGAGTTGGATGTATGACCTTTATTTATTTCAACGTTTTTATGATTAAGGATGATATGATATGGTTATCTTGTTGTAAGGTTGTGTAATCTATTGATAATGATAAGACAAACTTAGTTGGAATGTCCTGGATTTACGTAACATAAAACTACTCGGAGTTGGTAAATGAGGGTTGTTGATTCATTGATTAATGTAGAACTTGGGTGTTCGTTGTCAGAGTCCGTGTCGCGTGCCTTCTGTAAGGGGCGCATTTCGTTCTTCTTATTTATGTTGTACTCATTGTGATCAGTTGGTTGCTTGGTCGGTGGTGTCGGGTGGGATGTAGACACCTCCAGGTTCCTCAGAACAGTCGCCAGCCCTGAGACCTTAAATGGTTAAAGACGATGGGAACCTGGGCTTGAGCATTGATTATGTGTCCTGGAGGTCCTAACCTTGCAGGGTAGGACGGGCGGGTGGTCAGTTTTACTTTTGTCATGGTTGCGTCTTGTTGGTCATCGAGTGGCGACATAGAGTCAAGTATGTTGTTACTTCCACACGCGCGCACACACCTTAAACACACACAAAAAAAAAATTGCACCTATCACTCGAACGGTTGTCGTAACGAGGCAGTTCGTTACATATTAGAACACTCCCTGGGGTTTTACACATTCCAGAGATGGATAGAAACTTGATATCTTCAAGTAATATGAGTGATGTAGGTGTACATACTGTGTTTGAAAAGGAAACCTGTAAAATGATTCGAGGATAAATGTTGTTGATGAGGGGAGATCAAAATGGAACTATATACAATATATTAATAAGAACAATTAATAATGGATGTAATAGTTTTTTTGTTCCTAAGGAATATGAAGACAAAATCCCTATGGTATATGGAGAAAAACAATGTTGTTGCATCAAATATTTAGAGATATTGGAAATAAAGGCCTTTGTGCACTACATGCTAAAGGTATGGTTGAAGGTATGTATGATTACAAAATGGATTTTTGTTTCTACGGATATTTGATATATGGTAAATATAATCAAGTAATATTATGATTTGTTACTAAAAGAACAAAGGGGATCTGAGAATTGGTATGCAGTGATGTGTTTGGACTTGTGCTTGATCCATCACTAGGTAAATCTATGTATTATGTTTATTTCGTTGATGATTTTGTTGAGTCCTCAAAATGGAATCATTTTGTCATAGTTCTATCCTATACTCCCATTCACAACCTATGTCTATGCCTCATTTACATTACACTATACTCTTTTTTGCCACTTAAACATGCTCATCTACATAATATATGCATTGAAGAGGGTTAGAGGTAAAATTAACTTTTCTTATGTGTGTTCCATATTTATTAATGCACAATATATTTAATTAATCATTATTTTAAATATTAGCTATAGAACCTTTTGATTCTATAGCAACACATATTTACATCTTTCTAGTCATTGCTTATACACGTTTATGTAGTCAATTTGTCCATTTACAGGGTTACGGTCAGCATGGAAGAGAACCAGAACATGTGGGAATCATAAAATAGGTCCCTGAATATCATACACATATCCATTTGATCTATGGATATTCTATCATGGAGCAAGGGTGAAGTCAAACATACTCGTGCCAAAATAGAGAGATAATTTTGCGGGATCGATGGCGAGCAAATGAAAGATATTATTGAAAATTGGCCACATGGGTTTTGTGTAGGATGAGGCCATTTATATTTCAAGTGAATGGTTTCTTGAAATTGTGAAGGATCTGGGAAACAATTCACTTGGAAGTTTTTAGAAATCAATTCAATTCTTTGAACCGATATTTTCCAGAAATGTAGTTGTAGATGGGTATGAGATCCATATAATTTATATATGATCAATTATGTTCTTTGTAAACATATCAGTGATCAAGATACTCATAGGATCATCATTTCTATATGGTGTAATCAAATTGTTGTAAAAACTTATTTGCTGATTAATACAAGTCTTTTCTTACTTCCATATTCATGAGTTATTAATATGCGTTTTATAGAATTTAGTCTTATACAATTTAATATAAATAGTGTACCCCGAATCAGGAGGCACCCCTGTGGAGGAGAACAATATTCCTTTCATTTATGGTATTGTGATTTAATTTTTTTTAAGTTGTGGGATTTTTCATCTCTGTTATTTATTTTTCTGCAACAAATTCATTTTTTCTCTACACAGAAGTAACTAATTTTGGAATTGCAATTGAATAATCTATTATTATGATCAACACATAACTTCACGGTGTTAAGTGATTGAGGAAATATTATGATAGTCCAGTAGATTGTTGGTTATACATATTAGAGTTATGTTGACTTCCAAAAATGACCATGTTCAACATCATAGGGAGATCACTCGGTTGTAACGACCCCACGTCGTTACAACTACATGTGACACAAAGAAAGAACAATTTTTTTTTTTTTTTTAGCAGGAAGGAAATCACAACAACAATTAATAAACAAAACTTCATGACAAACACAACACACGTAGATCAGGAAACAAACAACAATGACTCAACATACTAGCACATCGTGCAATTGGACGAAACATGAGATAATCAATAGACAGATAAAAATGGATACTCAGCTGACACAAGAAAGACAACGCCTACAAGCTAAAGGTCAACATCCACAACTCAACAAGACGGATTCGATGGTCAGTAACTAGAAATCTCTACGACGTGCAAAACCAAACGAATTAAGGTGTTACAAGCCAAGTACCAACATTAATTACAATGAAAAATATGCCCACATCGGGAATCACAAGACTCCAGCCAGGTTGTCCTTTACATCTATTTGTCAGAGTGTGCAATGATCCCCTCATCATAAATCATACCGTCACAAGGTGATAGGCGTGACAATAACCATGGTGCAACATAAAATATATAGACCTTTAACCCAAGATAAATCCCTCGTGCTGGGAGACTGAATTATCTGTCAAAAAATACACGAAGACTATACCCAAGCACCCAATCAACAAGTAGACAACATGCAAGGTGACATCATTCAAAATTAAAATGCACAACTAACTGAAGGATTTCTTGTTTCCTACCAGGTAAACATGTGTGGTGTAACAACTATGACCAACCACCATTTACAATTCGACTTAAGGCACAAGGCGCATAGTAACCAATTGACTATTAAACTATTAAACGTTTTAGCTAATAAACTATTAAACCCTCAACCATTATTATTACGCAAGCTATTAAACTATTACACCAATAAACCATAAACCATTAACTGATAATCATTATGTCTAAGTGCGAATGAGTGAACTATTATCACTGCAGTATTTAATCTATTGTTTGCATAAGTCATAAGACATATATATAAAACCATTGACAAATAAAAAATAAAAAAAATATAATTTCAACAAGGATCACAACCATAATTGAAACCATATCTTTTTAAAACTGATTTGTCCTACATTCAATTAAAATTTCTATCTAAGAGCTCGAATGACGATAAGTTTGATGAAGTTAATATACAAAACAAAAATCAACTCTTTTTAGAATATACATAATTTTCTGTCAGTTAAAAATATAGAAGTCCATAAATCAAAGTCCATTAATAAATCATGTGCTATCTATTAATAATAAATCAACATTCAACAATCGTTGTCCATTAATAAGGAATTAACAATATAAAGGAAATAACAAGGAGTTAACAATATAATTCGTTGTCTAAATAAAGGAAATGTTATCTATGATAAACTCTTGTTTAACACATATATTTCTATCCATTATTGATATCGGTGTCTAACAAATAATGACATCTAATAATGGTCTTGCAATCTAATAATATATCGCTAACTAATATTGATATCTATCTATATCTGATAATTATATTGCTATTTAATAATGATATTGTTGTCTAACAAATCTAATAATGATATTGCTATCTAATAACGATATCTAATAATGATAATCAAATCACAGAGTTAAAAATCATAGTGGTAAAATAGCAGTGGTAACATCGCAGTGGTAAGGATATCATTCTGAAATTGCAGGGTAAAGTAAATCGCTTCTGAATATTAAATAATTTTTGAGTATTAAAATCGTCCCTTGAATATTAAATTCATTCTTTGAATATTAAAATCGTTCTCTGGATATTAAATCATTTCTCTGATAATAAAATTGCCAAGATTCTCCCAATCAAGTGCTAGGATTTATCATTAAAAATGAAGATATTTTTCCAATCAAGTGCTGGGTAAATCGTGGAATAAAGGATGTACTTTGTGCCAAATAAAATCGTGGTTGATGCTATGTAGAATGCCAAGAAAAATCATGGTTGAATTACTATGTAATACACCCATAAATTCATGGATGAATATTGTGTAATGTGCCAATAAAAACGTGGTTGGATTAATATGTAATACACTCAGAAATTCATGGATCAATGTTGTGTAATGTGCCAATAAAAATGTTGTTGAATTACTATGTAATACGCTCACAAATTCATGGATGAATGTTGTGTAATGTGCCAATGAAAACGTTGTTGAATTACTATGTAATATGCTATGAAATTTATGGATGAATGATGTGTAATGTGCCAATAAAAACATTGTTGAATTACTATGTAATACATTTAGAAATTCATGGATGAATGTTGTGTAATGTGAAAATAAAAACCTTTTCCCCCTTTTTCCAGGAGCAAAGGAATTCGTGGATTAATACTTTAGAGATTAATCATTCTAATCGCATAGATAGTCAGTCACAAGAAAACACAGAGATAAACGATCAAATATGAACCATTCGAAAACGTAGAGATAATCATACAAAAATAAATGCAGATACGTATCATTCAACACAGAGATTTATCATTCAAGAAAACACAGAGATAAAATTTTGGGAAGGGCTGATGCAGGAGCATCACCAACTCATCAAGCGAGCCAGCGCGGAAGCAGAGGATAGTTGGACCAGCCAACACAAATTTTTGAAAATACTTTGGAATTGTTGCGCAATCTTAAATGACTCATTTAAGAGATGGCGCACTTGTATATTGTAATGGACCTTGAGCGGATAGCTCTCGTCCTTTAGTAGATAGACGACATTTAATTTAGTTAATGCTGGTAGATAGGAATTTAATTTTAGATTTGATAGCTTTAGAGTCAAAGAGGGAAAACAGATATAGACACCCTCATTGTATCATTGTAATATAATCAATCCAGGAAGAGAGAGCAAGCAAAGAGTTGTGTATGAAAACACCCATGTACAGGCATTTGAATTAATAGAAGAGATCTTTGATTCAAATTCATGGTTTGTGTTGTTTCTCTGGGTATTGATGTTATGCTCATGAATATTTTATTCCTGTCATACATTTTCTTTTATATGTTGTCTATGTGATTTCATGGTTGAATCGAAGTCTGAGAGGGTGAGTGAATGAGTTTCAATTGTTTCTCTAATTGAGCCAGAGGATTCCTGCAAGGAGTGCAGTGGAATCGTCCGCAAGGAGTGCGTTGACAGAAGGGTTCAATTAGAGTTATCTTTTGTTCTCATTCATCCAGAAGGTGCAGTTGGGCACAGGAGCCGTACAAGGAGTGTGCAGGCTGGTTAAAGGTCTCAGGGTTGTGAACCTGAGGGAAGTGTTAGAAGACTCCTGCTACAGGAGTGCGCAGAGTCGAGAGACTTCAACACTCAGTCGAGGTTGAAGGGTTTCCACAAGGAGTGCGTGCAAGAGGTTTCCAAGAAGACTGAAGTCGTGGAAAAGATCAGAAGGAGTAGGCCTTCGAATTCACTGAAGCATAAGCGCAGGTAAGCTTCTATTGGAAGTCCGAGAGAAGCGTTGCAGGTTGGTGAGCAGGTGAACGAGTCTCGTGGGGAGACACTTCTTCATTTTGCAGAATCATCAAAGGAAGAATGGATGGTCGAAATCCTCTGAGGATATTTCGCGAAGTTCTGTGGGCCGTTGGATCTCATGGAGGTACGAGGAGGTTACAGTGTAAGCGTGGAAGAGGTTCGAAGCTCAAGAGGAAGGGTAGAGTCGTCGATCCCGAGTCACAGGGACCGTCAGATCTACACGTGATATCGTGTATCGGGGATTTGCAAGTCAAAGCTCCAAGTTGTCGCAACGAGTATTGTGATATTGCGATCCGCGATATCCCGACAAGTCCAGAACTGTTCATCATTGAGGACGCATGTCAAGAGATCCAAGGAAGTTGGGGATCGGAGAATCGGGGTTTTTGTGAACAAAGTGTTCTTGTAGCTCGGAATCGTGATCCATGATATCCCGGCAAGCTCAGAACCGTCCATCGTTTGGGACACGTGTCAGGAGATTCTGAGGAGTCGGAGCCCGGGGCATCGAAGATTTCGAAGGTAAGAAGCTCTTGCACATTGGAATCGCGAAACACGATATCCTGACCGAAGGGTTGTGTGGGCCACAACAGGAGCTAGTGGAGGACAGGTGGCATAGTATCGGGGATCGGGAAAAGGCAAGTCCTGAATCCATTGACATTAGGATTCGCAATCCCGCGAATTCTGAAATCCCGATGAGGTGACAGAATCATTGAGAAGGTCAACGTTGACTCACATCGGAGTTTGGGGAATCGTGAGGTAACAAACACGCGACCATAGGATTCACGAAATCGCGAAGTCCGATTTCCCGATCACTAAGGGAGATCTGCTGAAGAGTTGTTGTGGGTAAGGAAAATTCCCGATAGGGAATTAGAGGAACATTTGAGTTCTTCGGGCCGTGAGTGAAAGAAGATCCTGTGTGAGCGGGCGTGCTCTGAGGAGTGCGGCTGCGTTAGGTTTGGTATCAGAGCCATATATCTCTTTGATTTTTGTAGCAGAGAAGGAAATTCACCATGTCGCCGAGGAGAGAAAGGAAATCACCTAATCCATAGGACAGAGAGGTGCGGAGAAGAGGCAGGCATGTAGAAAATCCAGAAATGGAGAGGCAAATGAGAGATCTCCGAGCAAGGCTTGAAGATATGGAGACAGCACAAAGACGCACAGTTAGTGCGGGGGATTTTAGCGATTCAGAGGGCGAATTTGAAGCTGAACACGAGGAGGAAGTTGCAGCCGAAGATGCAGCGAATGAACATCTAATTAAAGCTATTTCCAGGATGGGTACAAAGGAAAGGATGGACATTCCAGTTTACGAGGGAAATCTGGATGCAGAAGAGCTTCTAGATTGGATCCGAGCTCTTGACACCTACTTCGACTATGAATATATCGAAGAGGACAAGAAGGTCAAGCATGCTGTTATGCACTTGAAAGGACATGCAACATTGTGGTGGGATGAGCTACAAGTAGACAGACGCTGCAAGGGCAAGCAGAAGATTAAGAGTTGGGATCGAATGATTGCGAAGATGAAGGCGAAATTCATCCCAAGAGACTATCAAATTACTTTGTTCAGGAGGATGCAGAACCTGAGACAGAAGCTGATGACAATGAAAGAATACACTGAGGAATTCTATCGACTGAACATCAGAGCAGGTCATCGGGAGAGCGATGATGAGAAGGTTGCTAGATATCTGAATGGTCTGAGATACGACATTCAGGATGAATTGAGCATGGTAACCATCTGAACTGTGGAGGATGATTATCATATGGCTCTGAAGGCTGAAGAGAAGCTGAGCCATAAGCAAGGTCAATGAGGGCGAGGAAGAAGTCATCCCAGGGGCAAGTCAGTTTCCCTGGACAAATACCAGAAGCTCAAGGAGGATTGGAAGAAACCTCGGGGTAAAGTTGAAAGAGGTGGAACCTCACAGCGAGGTCCATACATCGAACAGAGAGGGCAGCATACAGAGAAGAGCAGAGGATATGCTAATGGAAATAATTTTCCTTGTACCAGAGGTAGAGGAAGAGGAAGAGGTGGATTAATAACATGCTTCACATGTGGAAAGAATGGGCACAAGTCTTATGAGTGTCCAGAGAAAATGAAGGACATTGGGGAAGCTCACATCACCGAAGCGCAGAGGCGGGATGTTGAGGCAGAAGACGCAGAAGGTGGGAGATCGCTTATGATGCGTAAAGTCCTTTTGACACCCGAAAAGGAGGTGGAAAGTTCAGTTCAAAGAACCAGACTCTTTAGGACTTCTTGCAAAACCAAGGATAGGGTGTGTAAGGTTATCGTGGATAGTGGTAGCAAGGATAATCTCGTATCTACAGAGATGGTAGAAAAGATGGAGCTGGAGACGACTGATCATCCAACCCCATACATAGTTTCGTGGCTACAGAAAGGACACCGGGTAACTGTTACTAAACAATTCTTGGTTGAATTCAAAATAGGTGGATATAATGATAAGATCTTATGTGATGTTATTCCTATGGATGTATGTCATTTATTGCTGGGTAGACCATGGCAATATGACAAAAATGTGATCCATGATGGGAGAATGAACACATATACCCTGGAGAAGAATGGGAGAACCCATATGTTGCTTCCGATAAAGGATAAGGAGGTGAAGCCATAAGTGAACAACACAGTACTTCTCATGAGTGGGAAGGAGCTTCTTATAGAGGTTAAGAAGAAAGAAGATCCACAATTCTTTGTGGTCATAAAGTCAAGAATTGTTCTGATTAGCACAAGAGTGGACGATCTACCAGAGGAGATTCAAGAACTACTGGAGGAGTTCGCTGACATCGTAGTGGACAAATTAACTCATTCGTTGCCACCGATGAGGAGTGTGAGTCATCATATAGACCTCATACCAGGAGCCAGTTTTCCAAATAAAGCCACTTACAGGTTGACGCCGCAGGAAAATGAGGAGGTTAAGAAGCAGGTCCAGGAGTTATTGGACAAAGGATTGGTCAGAGAAAGTTTGATTCCATGTGTTGTTCCAATAGTACTCAGTCCGAAGAAAGATGGAGGCTGGAGGATGTGTACCGACTCAAGAGTGATTAATAAGATAACCATCAGGTACAGATTTCCATTTCCACGGATGGACGATTTAATGGATTGCATGAGTGGGGAAAAATATTTTTTAAAGATTGATTTGAAAAGCGGATATCACCAGATTCGCATGAGGGAAGGTGATGAGTGGAAGACAGCGTTCAAGACCAACGAAGGACTGTATGAATGGCTAGTCATGCCATTTGGCTTGACAAATGCCCCAAGTACCTTCATGAGGTTGATGAATGAAGTCCTAAAAGATTTCATCTGGAAGTTCTCCATTGTGTATTTGGATGATATACTAATTTACAGTAAATCAGTGGCAGAACACTTGAAGCAGTTGGCTATAGTGATGAAGAAGCTACAGCAGGAGAAGTTGTTGATTAATGTGAAGAAGTCCTCATTCATGAAGACAGATCTCATTTATTTGGGTTTTGTTATTTCAGCGAATGAGTTGAGGATGGATCCAGATAAGGTAGAAGTGATCAAGAATTGGCCATCACCGAGAAATATTTTCGAGGTGAGAAGTTTTCATTGTTTGGCTGGTTTCTACCAAAATTTCATCAGGAATTGTAGTGGGATTAGTGCAGCGATGATGGATACAATGAAGAAGCGGCATAAGTCTTTTCACTGGACAACAGAGGCTGAGAAGAGTTTCAATTTGTTGAAGCGGAAGATCACAGAACAACCGATTTTGGTGTTGCCGGATTTCCTGAAGACATTTCAGGTGAAATATGACGCAAGAGGGTTTGCCATAGGAGTGGTCTTGAGTCAAGAGGACAGACCGATTGCATATTTCAGCGAGAAGCTGAACAAGGCGAAATTGAAGTACTCCACATACAACAAATAATTTTATGCTATCATACAGGCACTAAAGAAGTGAAGGCATTACTTGATCCCCAAAGAATTTGTTTTATATAGTGATAACCATGCATTACAGTTTGTGACTCAATAGGAGAAGTTGAATCAGAGACATGTAAAATGGGTAGAGTATATGCAGAATTTCACGTTTGTGATTAAACACATTTCGGGTAGTGATAACAAAGTAGTTGATGCTTTGAGCAGGAAATGTTTGTTGATGCAGGAGTTCAGAGTCAAAACATTGGGTTTTGATGATCTCAGAGACATGTACGCAGGGGATGCAGATTTTGCAGAAGCGTATGAAGCAGCTGAGAATCCAGTTCTCAGAGATAGGAGTCCTTGGATAGATTATATGATCCAGGAAGGGTTATTGTTCAGAGGAAATCAACTGTGTATTCCGAAATTCTCCATGAGGGAGAACTTGTTAAAAGAGAAGTACAATGTTGGATTAGCAGGACACTTTGGCCATGACAAAACATTCGCGAAGCTGAGAAAATCATATTTTTGTCCAGGCATGCGAGAAGATGTCAAGAAATTTGTAGACAGATGTAGAGTTTGCCAGCATTCAAAGGGAAGGAAGCAGAATGCAGGACTCTATCAGCCATTACCCATACCAAAGAGGCCATGGGAGGCGATCATCATGGATTTTGTATTGGGGTTGCCAAAGACACAAAGAGGTGTTGATTCAATATTTATGGTAGTGGATAGGTTTTCTAAGATGGCACATTTTATCCCATGCCAGAAAACCAGCAATGTGACTCACATCGCAAATCTGTTCTTCAAGGAGGTCATTTGACTTCATGGACTGCTGAAAAGCATAGTTTCAGACAGAGACACTAAATTCATAGGGCGTTTTTGGAGGACCTTATGGAAGAAGCTGGGAACTAACTTGGTGTTTAGTTCTACTTATCATCCTTAGACGGATGGGAAAACAGAAGTGGTGAACAGAAGTCTGGGAGACTTGCTGAGAAGCTTGGTGACAGAGCACCACAACCAGTGGGACCACATATTTCCACATGCAGAGTTCGCATACAACGATTCAGTAAATCGGAGCACAGGTCAAAGTCCATTTCAGGTTGTATATGGTATGCAGCCGAGGGGAGTTTCGGAACTGAGGGATTCAGAACAGACTGTGACTAGCAGTGCTAGTGCAGAAGAATTCGCTGAAGCGATGAAAGAACTTCACAATAGGGTGAAGGAGCGATTGTTGAAAACAAGCCAGGAATAGAAGCGCAGAGAATATCAGCATCGGAGACAACTTCAGTTTGAATTTGATGATCTATTTCTGGCACATTTGAGGAAGGAAAGGCTCCAGAGAGGAACATACAATAAGCTGAAGATGAAGAAAATCGGGCCATGCAATGTTTTGAGAAAATTCTGAGAAAATGATTATGAGATCGAGTTGCCGGATGGCATCAGAATATCTCCGATATTCAACATCTCATATTTATACCCATACAGGGCTGGAGAAGCAGAGACAAGAGATAGGAATCCAGTGATCCAGTGGATGAAACAATTACCAGTTGCAGAAAAGCCGCAAATGGAATGCATATTGGACAAGAGAGTGGGTAAAAAGACCCGAAGGAAAGAATACTTCGAGTATCTAGTCAAGTGGAAGAATCATCCAGTGGAAGATGCCAGCTGGGAGACTGAAGCGGAAATACAAAAGCATGGACAGACCGTGTGGGAGCTCATGGACAGGAGACCATGAAATTTTTCAATCCGAGGAGTATGATGCAGGAGCATCACCAACTCATCAAGCGAGCTAGCGCGGAAGCAGAGGACAGCTAGACCAACTAGCACAATTTTTTGAAAATACTTTGGAATTGTTGTGTGATATTAAATGACTCATTTAAGAGATGGCGCACTTGTATATTGTAATGGACCTTGAGCAGATAGCTCTCGTCCTTTAGTAGATAGACGAAATTTAATTTAGTTAATGCTAGTAGATAGGAATTTAATTTTAGATTTGATAGCTTTAGAGTCAAAGAGGGAAAATGGATATAGACACCCTCATTGTATCATTGTAATATAATCAATCTAGGAAGAGAGAGCAAGCAGAGAGCTATGTATGAAAACACCCATGTATAGGCATTTGAATTAATAGAAGAGAGCTTTGATTCAAATTCATGGTTTGTGTTGTTTCTCTGGGTATTGATGTTATGCTCATGAATATTTGCTTCCTGTCATACATTTGCTTTTATATGTTGTGTATGTGATTTCATGGTTGAATCGAAGTCTGAGAGGGTGAGTGAATGAGTTTCAATTGTTTCTCTAATTGAGCCAGAGGATTCCTGCAAGGAGTGCATTCGAATCGTTTGCAAGGAGTGCATTGACAGAAGGGTTCAATTAGAGTTAGCTTTTGTTCTCATTCATCCAGAAGGTGCAGTTGGGCACAGGAGCCATGCAAGGAGTGCACAGGCTGGTTAAAGGTCTCAGGGTTGCAAACCTGAGGGAAGTGTTAGAAGACTGCTGCTGCAGGAGTGCGCAGAGTCGAGAGACTTCAACACTCAGTCGAGGTTGAAGGGTTTCCGTAAGGAGTGTGTGCAAGAGGTTTCCAAGAAGGTTGAAGTCGTGGAAAAGCTCAGAAGGAGTAGGCCTTCGAATTCACTGAAGGATAAGCGTAGGGAATCTGCTATTGGAAGTTTGAGGGAAGCATTGCAGGTTGGCGAGCAGGTGAACGAGTCTCATGGGGAGACACTTCTTCATTTCACAGAATCATCAAAGGAAGAACGAACGGTTGAAATCCTCTCAGGATATTTCACGAAGTTCCATGGGCCATTGGATCTCACGGAGGTACGAGGAGGTTACAGTGTAAGCGTGGAAGAGGTTCGAAGCTCAGGAGGAAGGGCAGAGTCATCGATCCCGAGTCACAGGGACCGTCACATCTATACATGATATCATGTATCAGGGATTCGCAAGTCGAAGCTCCAAGTTGTCGCAACGAGTAGTGCGATATCGCGATCCACGATATCCCGACAAGTCTAGAACCATTCATTGTTTAGGACGCATGTCAGGAGATCCAAGGAATTCGAGGATCGGAGAATCAGGGTTTTTATGAACAAAGTGTTCTTGTAGCTCGGAATCGTGATCCACGATATCCTGGCAAGATCAGAACCGCCCATCGTTTGGGACACGTGTCAGGAGATTCCGAGGAGTCGGAGCCCAGGGCATCAGAGATTTCGAAGGTCAGAAACTCTTGCACATTGGAATCACAAAACGCAATATCCCGACGAAAAAGTTGTGTGGGCCACAACAGGAGCTAGTGGAGGACAGGTGGCATAGTATCGGGGATCGGGAAAAGGCATGTCCTAAATCCATTGACATTAGGATTCGCGATCCCACGAATTCCAAAATCCTGATGAGGTGATGGAATCATTGAGAAGGTCAACATTGACTCGCATCGGAGTTCGGGGAATCGTGAGGTAACAAACACGCGACCATAGGATTCGTGAAATCGCGAAGTCCGATTTCCCGATCACTAAGGGAGATTTGCTGAAGAGTTGTTGTGGGTAAGGAAAATTCCCGAAAGGGAATTAGAGGAACATTTGAGTTCTTCGGGCCGTGAGTGAAAGAAGATCCTGTGTGAGCGGGCGTGATCCGAGGAATGCAGCTGCATCAGGGGCATAGGGATTATGCATAAGAGAAAAACGCAAATATCATAGATTAATCATAAGAGAATAATGCATAGATAAATAAGGGAAAGATAGTTAGGCGGAATTTATCCTTCACTTATTATCGATGCACAGGAAAGCAGGGCATTTGAATCTATAAGTCGTTAAACACCATTGTGACAACTGTCGATTCAGGTCCTGGATGAATGCTTAGGAACATACTAATAACTTAAGGGATAAGAGACATAATATAAAAACACAATATGCATCCACATATTCTCTGTGGAGAAACAATAATGAAATAAAAGCGCAATCAAGGAATAAAGTAAACACATGCAGGAGATACAAGAACATAGGCAAGGTTTTGAGTCTGGGGTTCATTTTGGCCACACAAAAGGAAGCAGTAAATCATAAATAAAGGATAGAGTGGATATAAAAGGTTCTTATTGAATAAATCAAGCGACAAGGGGGTTATAATTACTATAAGAATGCATGTGCAAGAAATATCATAGCAAATAAATATTCAACCGAGTACAGAAAAAATAAACATATGTAATTCAAATTTCATTGCAAGAAACAACTTTAGCGAGCGTACCTTAGCCAAATGGAACTTCTTTGAAGTCATTGTCCCATGCGCGCTCCTTCGAGCTCCCTCTTTCCAACCAATGTGACCTCACTGGTACCTCCCATCGAACGTTAGGGGTACTCTTCTTCCCCTTGATCCCCCTGAGCCACAAAGGTGCCACACACACAATACTAGAGAATGCTAGGACCCAGCTCACCTCGCAAGGTCGAGCTGCCACTCGTTACCCGAGCTGGGTATCCCAACTCCCACAAGAGAAATTTCAGTCAAGATAAAATTTCAACAGTGTAACGTTACGCAGAAATATGAGATCCATACTCCTCCTCTTCCATCCTTTTTATAGAGTTTTCAAGTAATTAGTTTTCCAAATTCACATTAAATTCCTTTTTCATTTAATTAATTTCGAAAAAACCTCATTCTACACATGTCGCCCGATCCCCTAGTTGCACCAAAAAATCAATTTTATTAATTAATTAAATGTTCCTATTTCCCTCATCCACCTAAGATAATTCCTAAAAACACTCAGCGGTGTCCCAAAATTCCCTTACACTTCTTAAATGACTTATGCCTTACCTAATTCCTAGTTGAGTTCATAATTAGAAAGTTCCAAAGGCAAGATTCCTTACTAAGTTAGACATTCAACTTTTTCTTTACGTTTCCCCTTTTCTTTAAGTTTCCTATTTCTTTTAAGTTTCCCCCTTTTTCCTTTTTAACTAAAAATCAATTTAGCAAGTGTAGATAAAACAACCATTTACCCTTTTTCCTTTTTAATTAAAAATTAATTTAGCAAGTGTAGATAAAAACAACCATTTACCTTCTTTTCTTTTTAACTAAAAATTAAAATTAGCAAATGTAGATAAAAACAACCGTTACCCCTTTTAAAAAAATTAATCCTCCCTTATAATTTTGACTTTAATAAATAAGTTTGAATTTATTACCCCACTTCTTGTTACATGTTTATTTATTATTTTATTTTTTTGACCACATGTTCTACTTATACCTAGGTTTTAATTTCACTAGGTTGGGTGACATTTTTTTTTATTAGGAAAAATTGTTTTTAAACCTTACTTATCACATCATTCATTTTAAGGCCGATTAGGTTTATTCACTTACCAGTTAAAATCGTGACGTTCCCTTCAAGACGCACTAGGTGCTCCAAGGGTTCCACTCGCCTCTTTCCATTTTCCTTGCGCAACATGCCCTTCAAGACGCACTACTTGCTCCAAGGGTGCCACTTGCCTCTTTATGTTTACCTTGCGCGACATGCCCTTCAGGACACACTGCGTTCTCCAAGGGTGCGACTCACATGTTGACTGAATTTGGTATATGTCAAACCCCTGGAGTCAATACTCCACTAGGTGATCTTATGGGAGACTAAGGGCCTCTAAGGAATAAGGCCCCTAGATTATTATGTGCTCCTTAGAATCATCGTGAGCGCCTGTCATATTATTTCCTCATGACATCATGGGTCTTCTCAAACTAGGTAATCATTAACCTACAGTTCGAGCCACGACTGGAGTGCTAGTAGGCTGTGGCAGGGATGCTGCCACAAATCTCCCTCAAAGTCTCTGGTTTTCGTGCATGACCCCTCTACTCCACATGTGAGTCTGGTCAGAAATATATTGTCAGCTTGCATCCATCAATGAATTGCGTCAGCAATAACAATCAATCATTATAACATCTAATCACATGTACATATGTCACATCAACAACATTCAAACCCCCATAGTCCACTCCCTGAATCGATCTGGAGTCCAAGGGGTTTCATCGATGCCTCTTAATTCTTAATGTCCAAAGTCCATCACACTCAAGAGAACCCAATCAATAACACTTGTCTTTGTAAATATAATGAAATAACATATCATCAATCCATAGTATCCCATAATCATAATCAAAACGACTGATAGTATAATAACCCGGATCACTTCCATGCAAGTGTCCTCAAAAAATATGTTCACTCAGTGTACACAAGAGAGGGATGTTACATACACTCCCTCTTGGTTTAAACTTCATCCTAAAGTTTCACAGTATATAACTGACGAAATAAAGTGTATCACAGTATCATAAGTTTATCTATAAAAAAAAAATGGAAACTATTAGCGCATATCATATGTGTCCTCACAGGTCACTGAGTGCGAACTAGAATTGTCCCACTAGGCCTTGACCTGATCTAGTGTTCAACTTCGTAGCTATTGAATGCAATGGTCTAGGATTCCAATTGGCTATGTCGTGAGTGCACCCTCATCAGATATATGTGAGGAACTCATGTCAATAACATGTGTAGGATCACTAATATAATGTCTGAAAACAAATACATGAAAAACATTGTGCATACACTTCAAAGAATCAGGAAAATCTAGTCGATAGGCCACATGCCCCTTCTTTTCCACAATATTGAATGGTCCCATGAACCTAGGAGAGATTTTATCACCCTTTCCAAACTTGATCAAAATATTATGCGGTTTCACCCACAAGAATACTCGATCGCCAACTTCGTAACTACGGTCAACACGATGCACATTGACATAACTCTTCTGTCGATCCTTTGCTTCTTTGGTCCTTTGTCTTATTTTTTTCATTTGATATTCCATTTCTTGGATCACTTCTGGTCCCATTAGGACCCTATCCCCAAGGCGATCCCAACTCAGAGGCCTCTGACATGGTCACCTGTAAAGAAACTTGAAAGGCACCATCTTAATGGTGGTTTGATAATTGTTGTTATATGCAAATTCTACCAGTGGAAATAATTATTCCCAACACTTCTATTGGTCCATAACGTACATACACAACGTTTCCTCCAAGATTTGGTTTGTTCATTTGGTCTGCCCATTTGTCTCTGGGTGATACTCGGTACTAAAGTTAATTTGGGTTCCCAAGGCCTCTTGGAAACTAGTCCAAAATCATCTAGTAAACATTGATCCTTGATTGGATATAATCCTCTTAGGCATGCCATGTAGCCTCACAATATCGTTGATGAAAACTTTAGCTATGTCAGGTGCCTAATATGTCATACACACATGATTAAAATGATCACTCTTCGTCAAAGTGTCGACTACCACAAAAATCGAGTCATGTCTCCTTAGTGTCAATGGCAATCCAAAAATTAAATCCATCAAAATGACCTCCCATTTCGATTATGAAATAGCATGTGGCTATAGTAATCCTAATGGATGTCTATGTTCATCCTTCACCTACTGACATTCTAGACATCTTTCCACATAGTTGTCTATGTATGCATTCATTCCTTTCTAGAAGAATAAAGGTTTAAGGTCTTCCCTCATCTTCGTGACTCCTAGGTGAGCCATGTACATTACTTTGTGAGCCTCGTTTAGGATTATAATCCTCAATTTTTCATTGGGCGGTATGTAAATTAAACTTTTAAATATCAATAATCCATCATTGTCCATAGTAAATCCTTGAAATGTTGGTATCATCATGGTGTTTTGTCCGATAAAATCCTTGACCTATTTGTACTAGTCATCATCGCAATGTAAAGTTAGAATCTTTTCACATAGATTCATCTGAAGAGGCATCACAAAAAATACGTGTGGTCTCTGAATCAATGCATCTGCCACTCTATTCATTGTTCCCTTTATGTAAGTAGTCTTGAAACCGTACTCTAAGAAATTCCTACCAATGTCGTTGTCGCGCGTTCAAGTCACTTTGCATAAAGATGTGTTGTATTCCACAGTGGTCCATTTTTAGTTCAAATTTTCATCCAATAAGGTATTGTCTCCAAACTCTCAAGGAATATACAATGGCTAACAACTCAAAATCATGCATCACATCTAGTTCTCCTCATGCCTTTTTAACTTTCTCGAGATGTAAGCGATCACTCGACCGTCTTTCATCAAGACTCTACCTAAGCCTTCCTTGGATGCATTAGTGCATACCAAGAAGTCTGCATCCATATCAGGGAACTTTAGTATCAGTGTCATTGTCAAGAGATTCTTGAGCCTCTGAAATTCCTCCGCGCATTTCTTGGTCCAAACAAACTTCTTATTCTTCTTCTGCAATTTCATAATCAGATTTTTTATCTTTGAGAAACCCTCGATGAACCGTTGATTATATCCTTCTAAACCCATGAAGCTACTCACTTTCGGGACATCCAATGGCACAAGCCATTCCATAATAGCCTTGACCTTTGCTGGATCCACAAATATACCTTCGCCGGAGATGACGTGCACTAAGTAGTGAATCTACGATTGATAAAACGATAATTTAGACAATTTCCGATACAATGTTTTCTCTTGTAAACATTGTAGTACCAAGCGCAAGTGTTCGTCATGATCCTACATCATCCAAAAGTAAATCAAAATATCGTCAATGAATACTTGGACGAACTTGTCGAAGTAGTCGCAGAACACCCCGTTCATCAAACTTATAAATACCCCTGGGGCATTTATCAATCCAAACGGTAAAATAGTAAACTCATAATGTGCAAACCTCATCTTAAAGGTGATCTTAGGAACGTCATCCTCCTTGATCTGTAACTGCTGATACCCTGATCTCAAGTTGATCTTTGAAAACATTGTTATGCCTTTAATCTGATCAAACAGATCATCAAACCTTGGCAACGGGTACTGATTCTTGATCATTTCCTTGTTCAATTGACAGTAGTCAATGTAGAGTCTCCATGACCCATCCTTATTTCGTATGAAAATAATAGGCGCACCCCATGATGACACACTTGGACATATAATTCCTAGGTCCAGAAATCCTTCAGTTGCATTCTCAACTCCTGTAACTATGGGGTCGACATTCGATAAGGCGTTCTAGCTATCGATTCAGTTCCCAGTTTTAGGTTGATGGTAAATTCCAATTCCCTCTCAAGCGACATCCCAGGTAACTCCTCAGGGAAGATGTCCTCAAACTCTCTCACCACAAAAAGGTGTTCTAGACCTTCCGCTACTGCCTTCTCATTTAACGGAAGGATCACATAAATATTACATCCCTTGCACATGTTCTTTCGTAGATACAAAAAAGAGATGAACCTCAGGGAAATTCCCTAGTTTTGACCTACAATCACGCGTCTATGTCCCTCATCATTGACCAAGATTAGTCATTTTGTCTTACAATTGAGTATCGCCTCATGCGATTCCAACAAGTCTATATCGATGACGACATCATAAGATCCTAAGATCATGATGTATAGGTTGGCCCTGGTGACAAACTCTCCCAGGTTAAGGATACAACCCGTAACCTTCCCACCAGCCTTCTATTTAGCTCCAAAATCCATTTCTACAAAGCTAAACTCATCCTATTCAACTGGCTTTACTTTAATTCTTTTTAGCATTGTGATGCAGGAGCATCACCAACATCAAGTGAGCCAGCGCGGAAGCGAAGGACAGCTGGGCAAGCGCCAACACAAATTTTGAAATTACCTTGGAGTTGATGCGCAATCTTAAATGAATTCATTTAATAAGAAGTGCACTTGTATAATGTAAATGGACCTTGAGCGATTTTCTCTCGTCCTTAGTAGGTAGAAGGCATTTAAAGTAGTTAATGCAGGTAGATAGAATTTAATTCTAGATTAGACAGTTTTAGAGCGCAAGAGGGAAACGGGATATATACACCCTCATTGTGTATTGTAACATCATCTAGAAGGAGAGAAAGAGCATGCAGAGAGTTGTGTAAGAACACCCATGTACAAATGTTTGAATTAATAGAAGAGTTTGATTCAAATTCATGGTTTTCGTGTTTGTTCTCTGTGTATTGATGCTGAATGATATGCTCATGAATGTTTTCTTCTAGTTATACATTTTCTTTATATGCTGTGTATATGATTTCATGTTTAAGTTTGAAGTTTGAGAGGAAGTAGGAATGATTTTCAATTGTTTCTCTATCTGAGCCGAAGGTTCCTGAAAGGAGTGCAGTTGAAGTGTCCGCAAGGAGTGCATTGACAAAGGGTTCAAACAAGGTTGCTTTTGTTCTCATTTCCACAGAAGTGCAGACAGACACAAGAGCCGTGCAAGGAGTTCGCAGGCCAAGTGAAGTCCCATAGTTGCGAGTCTGAGAAAAGCGTTGAGAGACTACTGCTGCAGGTGTGCGTGGAGTCAAAAGATTTCAACACTTAGAGAGTGGTTGAATGTCTGTCGCAAGGAGTGCGTGCAAGGTTTTCTAAAAGATTAAGAGTTATAAGGAAGCTCAGGAGGTATAGGACCTTCGAGAAATTCGCTAAGGAAAAGCACAGGAAGTTTGTGTCGTGGAGTGTTCAAGAAGGCGTCGTAAGTCCGCGTGCGGGTGAATAAGTTTTCATGGGGAAGTACTTGGTCATTCACAGAGGTTCTCAGAAGAAGGAAACGGATGGACGAAGTTCTCTATGGAGAATTCATGAAGTCCCGTGAGCCGCCAGATCTAACAGAGAAGCAGAGGAGTTACAGCGAGGGTGTCAAAGGGTTCAAAGCTCAGGAAGGGTAGGACCGTAGATCCGAGCCACAAGGGCTGTCGGATTTACTTGTGAATTCCCATATCGGGGTTTCATGAGTTGAAACTCCGTAAACATAGCAACAGGAATCGCGATATTCCGATACGCGATATCCCGATAGTCAAGGATCGTGTGGGGCCACAGGAGTTAGCGAGGTGGATAGGTGGCACACCGTTTCAGAGTTTCATGGTGAGAAGTCCTGAAACAATTGCATCAGGATTCATGATATTGCAAAGTTCGAAATGCCGATGAGGTGAAGCGTTGAAAAGTCAAACTCGTGCATGAGTCAGAGTTTCGGCATATAGGGATTTGAGGATCGGTAAAGGCAAGTTGTTTGACATTGCGAGTGTCGAAATCACAATAGGGAAAATCCTGAAAGGGAAGGTCAGCATTGACTGCCATCGGGTTTCAGGGATTCGAGAGACCAACTCTCGACCTACGGATTTGCGAAAGTGCGAATTCCGATCTCCTAAGTGCAAAGAGGGGATCCCACGAGGATTGTTGTGGGTGCAGATTTCCGGACATGGAAATAGAAGGACCATTTAGAGTTCTTCAGGCCGTGGAAAAGGAAAGATCCTGTGAGCACGCGAACCGCCTAACTTGTGGGTTGAGAGGTAGCGGGCGTGTGCAATCAGTTTGGTATCAGAGCACAAAAAGGTTCTTTGCTTTCTGTAGCAGAGAAGAGAATTCACCATGCCACCAAGGAGAAGGTACATGCAAAAACCTGATCCACCAGAGGATAGGGAAATGCCGAGAAGAAGAGGCAGGTAGATGACAGATCCAGTCATGGAGAGAGAAATGCATGATCTACGAGCTAGACTCGAAGACATGGAGACATCGCAAAGACGCACAGCTAGTGCGGGGGATATCAGTGATTCCGAAATTGAAGTTGAGGCTGAACGTGAAGAAGAAGTTGTAGCTGAAGATGCATCAAACAAGTGTTTGATCAGAGCTATTGCAATGATGGGTGCAAGAGAAAAGATGGACATTCCAGTTTATGAGGGAAACTTGGATGCATAAGAGCTTCTAGACTGGATTAGAGCTCTAGACACATACTTTGACTATGAAGATGTCAAAGAGGACAAGAAAGTCAAGCATGTTGTCACTAGATTGAAGGGACATGCAACATTGTGGTGGGATGAACTACAAGCTGACAGACACTGCAAGGTCAAGCAGAAGATCAAGAGTTGTTATAGAATGATCGTGAAGATGAAGGAGAAATTCATCCCCAAATATTACTAAATTAATCTGTTCAGGAGGATGCAGAACCTGAGATAGAAGCTGATGACAGTGAAAGAATACACTGAGGAATTCTATAAACTGAACATCAGGGCAGGTCATCGGGAGAGCGATGATGAAAAAATTGCCAGATACATGAATGGTCTGAAATATGATATCCAATATGAGATGAGCATGGTAACCATCCGAATGGTGGAAGATTCTTATCAGATGGCTCTGAAAGCATAAGAGAAGCTGAGCCAAAATCAGAGTCAAAGAGGCCGAGGAAGAAGTCAGCCCAGAGGCAAATCAGTTGCCGAGGACAAATATCAGAAGCTCAAAGAGGACTGGAAGAAACCTCAGACTCGAACTGAGAGAGGTGGAACCTCACAGAGAGGGAAATATGATGAACAGGGAGGACAACATACTGAGCAGAGAGGAGACTATGCCAACAACAACACTTTTCCTCGTACTAGAGGCAGAGGAAGAGGAAGAGGTGGAGTAATAACATGCTTCACATGTGGGAAGAATGGGCACAAGTATTATGAGTGTCTAGATAAAAATAAGGACATTGGATAAGCTCACATCACCGAGGCACATAGGCGGGATGTTGAGGCAGAAGACACTGAAGGCGGAAGATCATTGATGATGCGAAAAGTCCTTTTGACACCCGAGAAGGAGGTGGAGAGTTCAGTCCAAAGGACTAGACTTTTCAGGACTGCTTGCAAGACCAAGGACAGGGTATGCAAGGACATTGTAGACAGTGGTATCACGGATAATATAGTTTCTATGGAGATGGTAGAGAAGCTGGAGCTAGAGATGACTAATCATCCAAGCCCATACAAAGTTTCGTGGCTACAAAAAGGACACTAGGTAACGGTCACTAAACAATTTTTAGTTGAGTTCAAGATAGGTGGATATAATGATAATATATTATGTGATGTCATTCCTATGGATGTTTGTCATCTATTGCTGGGTAGACCATGGAAGTATGACAGAAATGTGATTCATGATGGGAAAATGAACACATACACTCTAGAGAAGAATGGGCGGACACACATGTTGCTTCCAATCAAGGATAAGGAGGTGAAGCCAAAAGTAAGCAACACTGTACTTCTCATGAGTGGGAAGGAACTTCTTACAGAGGTTAAGAAGAAGGAAGATCCACAGTTCATCGTGGTTAGGAAACCGAAGATTATTTTGACGAGCACAAGGGTGGATGATTTACCAGAAGAGGTTCAGGAACTGCTGAAAGAGTTCGTTGACATTGTAGTGGAAAAATTACCTCATTCGTTACCACTGATCAGAAGTGTGAGTCACCATATTGATCTCATACCAGGAGCCAGTTTTCCAAATAAATCCGCGTACAGATTGACGCCGCAAGAGAATGAAGAAGTTAAAAGGAAAGTCCAGGATTTGTTGGACAAAGGTTTAGTTAGGGAAAGCTTGAGTCCATGTGCTATTCCAAAAGTACTCAGTCCGAATAAAGATGGAGGCTAGAGGATGTGTACTGACTCAAGGGAGATCAATAAGATAACCATCAAGTACAGATTTCCATTGCCGAGGATGGATGATCTGATGGATTTCTTGAGTGGAACAAAGTATTTTTCAAAGATTGATTTGAAAAGAGATTATCATCAAATTCGCATGAGAGAAGGTGATGAATGGAAGACAACATTCAAAACAAATGAAGGGTTGTATGAATGGCTTGTTATGCCATTTGGTTTAACAAATGCGCCGAGTACCTTCATGAGGTTGATGAACGAAGTCCTGAAGGAGTTCATCAGAAAATTTGTCATTGTGTATTTGGATGACATATTGGTTTACAGTAAAATAGTGGCAGAGCATCTGAAGCATTTGGCTACAATGATGCAGAAGTTATAGCAGGAGAAGTTGTTGATAAATATGAAGAAATCCTCATTCATGAAGACATAACTCATTTACTTGGGGTTTGTTATTTCAGAAAATGAGTTGAGGATGGATCCAGATAAGGTGGAAGTAATCAAGAATTGTCCATCACCGAAGAATGTTTTTGAGGTGAGGAGTTTTAATGGATTGGCTAGTTTCTACCAAAAGTTCATCAGGAATTTCAGTGGAATTAGTACAGCAGTGATGGATACAGTGAAGAAAAGACATAAATCTTTTCACTGGACAGAAGAGGCTGAGAGGAGTTTCAATTTATTGAAGAGGAATATTACGGAACAACCAATTTTGGTGTTGCCGGATTTCCAGAAAACATTTCAAGTGAAATGCGATGCAAATGGGTTTGCAATCAGGGCAGTCTTGAGTCAAGAAGATAGGTTGATAGCATACTTCAGTGAGAAGATGAATGAAGCGAAAGTAAAGTACTCCACTTATGATAAGGAGTTCTATGCTATCATCCAGGCACTGAAGAAATGGAGGCATTACTTGATCCCGAAAGAGTTTGTTTTATACAGTGACAATCATGCACTGCAGTTTGTCACTCAACACAAGAAGTTGAATCAGAGGCATGTCAAATGGGTTGAGTATATGCAGAATTTCACTTTTGTGATTAAACATATTTCTGGTACTGCTAACAAAGTTGTTGATGCTTTGAGCAGGAAGTGTTTGTTGTTGCAGGAGTTCAAAGTCAAAACGTTGCATTTCGATGATCTCAGGGACATGTACGCTGATGATCAGGATTTTTAGGAGGCGTATGAAGCAGCTGAGAATCCAATTCTCAGGGACAGAAGCCAGTGGATAGAATTCATGATTCAGGAGGGATTACTGTTTAGAGGTAATCAACTGTGTATTCCAAAATTCTCCATGAGGGAGAACTTGTTGAAGGAGAAACACAGTGGAGGATTGGTAGGGAACTTTGGTAATGAAAATACGTTCGCAAAGCTGAATGAGTTGTATTTTTGGTCGGGAATGCAAGCAGACGTGAAGAGATTCGTAGACAGACGTAGAATTTTCCAGCATTCGAAGGGAAGGAAGTAGAATGCAGGATTTTATCAACCATTGCCCATACCAGAAAGGCCGTGGGATGCAATTAGCATGGATTTTGTATTGGGGTTGCCAAGAACACAAAGAGGTGTTGATTCAATCTTTGTGGTGGTGGATAGATTTTCCAAGATGACACACTTCATTCCATGTCATAAGACCAGTGACACAACTCACATTGCAAACCTGTTTTTCAAAGAGGTCATTCGACTTCATGGGTTGCCAAGGAGTATAGTTTCAGACCGAGATACACAGTTCAAAGGGAATTTTTGGAGGACCTTATGGAATAAGTTGGGGACTAACTTTTCATTTAGTTCGGCTTATCATCCTCAGACGGATGGACAGACAGAAGTGGTAAACAAAAGTCTGGGAGACTTGCTGAGAAGCTTGGTGATAGAACACCATATCCAGTGGGACAACATATTACCATAGGCAGAGTTTGCTTATAATGACTCAGTTAACAGGAGCACAGGGCAGAGTCCATTTCAGGTTGTTTATGGCATGAAGCTGAGGGAAATTTATGAACTGAGGGATTCAGAACAGACTGCGACTAGGAGCGCTAGTGCAAAAGATTTCGCAGAGGCGATGAAAGAACTTCATTGTCAGGTGAAGGAGCAGTTACATAATTCAAGTCAGGAATATAAGCGCAGAGAAGATCAACATAGAAGAAAAATTCAGTTTGAGGTTGGTGAGTTAGTTCTGACACATTTGAGAAAAGAAAGGTTCCTGAGAGGAACATACAATAAGCTGAAGATGAAGAAAATCGGGCCATGTAAGGTCTTGTAGAAATTTGGGGCGAATGCTTATGAGATTGAATTACCCGATGGGATCAAAATTTCCCCGATATTCAATATCTCAGATTTGTACCCATATAAAGTTGAGGAAATAGAGACTGAAGATGAACAACCAGTGATCCAGTGGACAAAGAAGATGCCAGTGGCAAAAAAATCCGCAGATGGAGTGCATACTGGACAAAAGAGTGAGCAAGAAGACTAGGTGGAAAGAATACTTTGAGTATTTGGTCAAGTGGAAGAACCATCCAGTTGAAGATGCTAGTTGGGAGACCGAAGCGGAGATCCAGAAGCATGGATAGACCATGCGGGAGCTCATGGATAGGAGCCCATGAAATTTTCAAGCGAGGGAGTATGATGCAGGAGCATCACCAACATCAAGCGAGCCAACGTGGAAGCGAAGGACAGCTGGGCAAGCGCTAACACAAATTTTGAAATTACCTTGGAGTTGATGCACGATCTTAAATGAAGTCATTTAAGAAGAAGCGCACTTGTATAATGTAAATGGACCTTGAGCGATTTTCACTCATCCTTAGTAGGTAGAAGGCATTTAAAGTAGTTAATGCAGGTAGATAGAATTTAATTCTACATTAGACAGTTTTAGAGCGCAAGAGGGAAATGGGATATAGACACCCTCATTGTATATTGTAACATCATCAGGAAGGAGAGAAAGAGCATGCAAAGAGCTGTGTAAGAACACCCATGTACAGATATTTGAATTAATAGAAGAGTTTGATTCAAATTCATGGTTTTCGTGTTTGTTCTCTGTGTATTGATGCTGAATGATATGCTCATGAATGTTTGCTTCCAGTTATACATTTTCTTTATATGTTGTGTATATGATTTCATGTTTAAGTTTGAAGTCTGAGAGGAAGTAGGAATGAGTTTCAAGTGTTTCTCTATCTGAGCCAAAGGTTCCTGCAAGGAGTGCATTTGAAGTGTCCGCAAGGAGTGCATTGACAAAGGGTTCAGACAGGGTTTCTTTTGTTCTCATTTCCACAGAAGTGTAGATAGACACAAGAGCTGTGCAAGTAGTGCACAGGCCAAGTGAAGTCTCAGAGTTGCGAGTCTAAGCAAAGCGTTGAGAGACTACTGTTGTAGGTGTGCGCAGAGTCAAAAGATTTCAACACTTTGAGAGTGGTTGAATGTCTGCCGTAAGGAGTGCGTGCAAGGTTTTCTGGAAGATTCGGAGTTATAATTAAGCTCAAGAGGTATAGGACCTTCAATAAATTCGCTAAGGAAAAGCACAGGAAGTTTTTGCCGTGCAGTGTTCAAGAAGGCGTCGTAAGTCTACGTGCGAGTGAATAAGTTTTCACGGGGAAGTACTAGGTCATTTGCAAAGGTTCTTAGAAGAAGGAAACGGACGGACAGAGTTCTCTACAGAGAATTCACAAAGTCTCGTGAGCCTCCATATCTCACAGAGAAGCAGAGGAGTTACAATGAGGGTGTCGAGAGGTTCAAATCTCAGGAAGGGTAGGACCGTAGATCCAAGCCACAAGGGTCATCAGATTTACTCGTGAATTCCCATATCGCGGTTTCGTGGGTTGAAACTCCGTAAACATAGAAACAGGAATCGCGATATTCCGATACACGATATCTCGACAGTCAAGGATCGTGTGGGGCCACAGGAGTTAGCAAGGTGGACAGGTGGCACGCCATTTTGAAGTTTCGTGGCAAGAAGTCCCGAAACAATTGCATGAGGATTCGCGATATTGTGAAGTCTGAAATGCCAATGTGGTGAAGCGTTGAAAATTCAAACTCACGCGTGAGTCAGAGTTTCGACATATCGAGATTCGGGGATCGGTAAAGTTAAGTTGTTTGACATTGCGAGTGCCGAAATCATGATAGGGAAAATCCTGAAAGGGAAGGTCAGCGTTGACTGTCGTTGGGTTTTGGGGATTCGAGAGACCAACTCTCGACCTATGGATTTGCGAAAGCGCGAATTTTGATATTCTAAGTGCAAAGAGGGGATCCCACGAGGATTACTTTGGGTGCAGATTTCCTGACAGGGAAATAGAAGGATCGTTTAGAGTTCTTCGGGCCGTGGAAAAGGAAAGATCCTGTGAGCACACGAACCACATGACCTGCGGGTTGAGAGGTAGCGGGCGTGTGAAATCACATTGCACTAGAAATGAAACTCTCGGTAGCACTAGGATCTATCAAAATACTAAGGGTCTAGTCAACAATGGTACTTGATGTATTGATCATAGTTGACTGGTGCTCTTCCTGGCAGTTATTCACCGCTGCATGAATCCGATGGGCCTTTCCCAAAAATTCCATGGTAGTGGGTCTAGCTGACCCAGATGCTCTATTCCTCTCCACTAGGAAGTCACGCGAGTAATGTGGCTCCCCACATGTCCAACACCCTTTCTTCGGTCTAGTACTCCTAGTACCCGAATTAGAATCTGACGGCCCACCAACCTGAAACCCTGGTTTGTTCTGCTGAATAGTCCTAAACTGTTGTTGTTGTGGTCGAGGTTGGTGTTGGTGTTGTGTTCCTCAATAAGGAGTCCGCTGCTGAGGCACTGGTCACTGAGGTGTAGTGAAAGTGGATCCTCTCTGGAAGCCACGATATATTGGTGAATGCCTGTATGGTGTCTGATGTTGTTGCATAGCAGAAGACACCTGCCTTGTTGGTCTCATTGGAGTCCTATTATGACCCCCGTTGATAAGATCCTACTATGCTATCAAGGCCTTTTGAATGACACCATGCAAGGTTTGAGGCACCATAATCCTAAACTTTTCACAAATGCTAAACTTAAGGCCAAACATGAACTTGTTGACCTTAAGTTTCTTGGTATTTAGGTGCGGAGCATACCGAAGCAGCTCCATAAAATGGTCCTTGTACTCATGCATCGTACAACCTCCCTTCTGCAAGGCGTTGAACTCATTGAGATGACACTTAATGAATTCCTCTGATAGATACCTCTCTCCAAACTGTTCCTCGAACAGTTCCCATGACATGTCCTTGACGACCATGTTCAATTGTGGCAGGAACGTCTTCCACCATAGAAGAGATCTCCGCTTCAATTGAAATACCACCATGTGGATATTCATGTTGGAGGTATAGTCGCGAAGTGAAAAGCACATCACCATATTCTCCAACCATGCCTCGGAGGTTGCGAGTTAGGGGCACAAAAGAACTTAGGAATTTTGACCTTCTCGATTTTGCGGTGAATGCTACTAGTACCGATCGTAGTGTGTGGTGGAACCATAGGGGGTGCCGACACCCTAACCTCATCTCTCTCCAAATGGATGATCAGTGCCTCAGACATCTATTAAAAGGACCTCATCAGCCCAATGAAATCGCTCACCGCTATCTGTTCCTTCCTGACAACTTGTTCGTCTCCCTGGAGCTTAGACCCCTCAAGCATGGATTCTACTGTGGGCATCATGCCTCCTCCCCTAAAACCTCGTTTCTTCCTCCGCAGCATCCTCTAACCATGATTACTTGCATGAATACAAGTCAACTTAATTAGCAACATTATAATCAATAATCAATCAAAGAAATCCCTAGTGATCCCAAGTTGCGGGTCGAACCCGCTTTGATACCCTATGTAACGACCCCACATTGTTATGACTACATGTGATGCAAAGCAAGTGCAATTTTGTTTTCTGTTTTTTTTTTTAAGTAGGAAGACAATCACGACAACAATCAATCAACACAACATGACAATGGACACAATGCACATATATCAGGAAACATACAACAATGACTCAACATACTAGCACATGATGCAACTGGATGAAACATGAGATAATCAATAGACAGATAAAAAGGACTACTCACCCAACACAAGCAAGAAAACACCTACAAGCTAAAGGTCAACATCCACAACCCAATACAATGACTTCAACGACCAGTAACTAGAAACCTCTACGATGTGAAAAACCAAACACATTAAGGCATTGCAAACCAGGTAATCAATTATAATGAACAATATTCCCACATTAGGAAGCACAAAACTCCATCCAGGTTATCCTTCACATCTATCCGTTAGGGTGCACAATAATCCCCTCATCATCAATCATTCCATCACAAGGCGATAGGCGTTACAATAACCATGGCACAACATAACATATCTAGACTTTTAACCCAAGATAAATCCCTCGCACTGGGAGACTGAATTATCTATCAAAAAATACACGAAGACTATACCCAAGCACCTAATCAACAAGTTGACAAGATGGAAGGTGACATCATTCAAAATTAAAATGCACAACTAACCGAAGTATTTCTTGTTTCCTAACAGGTAAACATGTGTGGTGTAACAACTATGATCAACCGCCATTTACAATTCGACTTAAGGAACAAGGTGCATAGTAACCAATTAAGTGTTAAACTATTAAACGTTTTAGCTAATAAACTATTAAACCCTCAACCATTATTATTGCACAATATATTAAACTATTACGCCAATAAAACATAAACCATTAACCGATAATCATTGTGTCTAAGTGAGAATGAGTGAACTATTATCATTGCAACGTTTAATCTACTATTTGCATAAGTCATAAGACATATATAAAACCATTGACAAATAAAAAAAATAAATCTAATTGCAGCAAGGATCACAACCATCATTGAAACCATATCTTTTTAAAACTAATCTATCCTACATTCCATTAAAATTTCTACCTAAGATCTCAAATGACGATAAGTTTGATGAAGTTAATATACAAAACAAAAATCGACTCTTTTTAGAATATACATCATTTTCTGTCAGTTAAAAATATAGCACTCCAGAAATTGCAGTCCATTAATAAATCGTGTGTTATCTATTAATAATAAATCATTCATCATATCGTTGTCCATTTATAAGGAATTAACAATATAAAGGAAATAACAAAGAATTAACAATATAATTTGATGTCTAAATAAAGGAAACGTTGTCTATGATAAATTGTTGTTTAAAACATATATTTCTATCCATTAACGATATTGTTTTCTAACAAATAATGACATCTAATAATGGTGTTGCATTCTAATAATATATCACTAACTAATATTGATATCTATCGATATCTAATAATGATATCACTATTTAATAATGATATTGTTGTCTAACAAATATAATAATGATATCACTATATGATAATGATATCTAATAATGATAATGATATCTAATAATGATAATGAAATCACAGAGTTACAAATCACACTGGTAAAATAGTAGTGGTAACATCGCAGTGGTAAGGATATCATGTTGAAATCACACGGTAAAGTAAATCGCTTCTAAATATAAAATTGTTTCTGAGTATTAAAATCATCCTCTAAATATTAAATTCGTTCTTTGAATATTAAAATCATTCTATGAATATTAAAATCGTTCTTTGGATATTAAATCGTTTCTTTGATATTAAAATCGCAGAGATTCTCCCAATCAAGTGTTGGGATTTATCATTAAAAATGCAGAGAGTTTTCCAATCAAGTGCTGGGTAAATTGTGGAGTAAAGGCTGTGATTTATGCCAAATAAAATCATGGTTGATGTTGTGTAGAATACCAAGAAAAATCATGGTTGAATTACTATGTAATACACCCAAAAATTCATGGATGAATGTTGTGTAATGTGCCAAAAAAAAACGTGGTTGGATTACTATGTAATGCGCTCAGAAATTCATGGATGAATGTTGTGTAATTTTCCAATAAAAACATTGTCGAATTACTATGTAATATGCTCAGAAATTTGTGGATGAATGTTGTGTAATGTGCCAATAAAAATGTTGTTGAATTACTATGTAATACACTTAGACATTTGTGGATGAATGTTGTGTAATGTGCAAATAAAAACGTTTTTCCCCCTTTTGCTAGGAGCCAAGGAATTCGTGGATTAATCCTTCAGAGTTTAATCATTCTAACTGCATAGATAATCAACCACAAGAAAACACAAAGATAAACATTCAAATATGAACCATTCGAAAATGCGGAGATAATCATCCAAAAAGAAATGCAGAGACGTATCATTCAACGTAGAGATTTATTATTCAAGAAAACGCATAGATAAAATTTTGGGAAGGGCGTAGGGATTATGCATAAAATAAAAACACAGATATCAGAGATTAATCATAATAGAAAAATGCAGAGATAAGTAAGGGATAGATAGTTGGGAAAAATTTATCCTTCACTTATTATCCATGCACATGAAAGCAGGGAATTTGAATCTATAAGTCTTTAAACACTGCAGTGACGACCGTCGATTCGGCTCCTGGCCGACTGCTCAAGCATGGACTAATAACTTAAGGGATAAGGGAAAGAAGATAAAAACACAATATGCATCCAGATCTTCTACGTGGAGAAACAATAATGAAATAAAAGAGAAATCAAGGAATAAATAAAACGCAGGCAGAAGATACAAGAATGCATGCAAGGTTTTGAGTCTAGGGCTCATTCTAGCCACGCACAGGGAAGAAATAACTCATAAATAAAGGATAAAGTGGATAGCAAGGGTTCTTACTGAATAAATCAAGCAACAAGGGGGTTACAATTACCGTAGGAATGCAGGTGCAAGAAATCTCATGGAAAATAAATCTTGAAACGAGTACAAAAGAATAAACATGTGTAATTTAAATTTCATTGCAAGTAACAAATTTAATAGGCATACCTTATCAAAATAAGAATGCTCTGAAGTCGTTGTCTCACACGCACTCTGTTTAGCTCCTGTTTTCCAATCGATGTGACCTGACCAATACCTCCCAACCAATGCTAGGGACACTGTTAAGGTCCTAACCCGCACATAGGTAGATCAATGTATTCGGATGTAATAAAGGTCAATATTAATAAGACCTATCAATAAAATAGAATAAGGCGGATGTAAGAAGACCTAATAGAAGCTTCCGCTTCTAGAAGGATCTT
>ML787798.1:501618-529605 GCA_009831015.1 Picea engelmannii | reverse complement strand
GATTCAAAGTGTTATTTCTGTTGCTATTTCGTATATCATTTCTGTGTATTGTGAAGATTATGCTGGATATTTTACTGTTATTCTGTCATTTCTAGCATTTCGTTTCTGTTCTGCATATTTTATATATCTGGTATCTTGCAGACACTCTTCGTCCCCTTGATCCCCTCAAGTTGCAAAGGGGCCACACACACAATACCAGAGAATGATACCACCCAACTCGCCTCGCAAGGTCGAGCTACCACTCGTTACCCGATCTGGGTATCCCAACTCCCACAAGAGAAAGTTTAGTCAAGATAAAATTTCATCAACGTAACGTTATGCAAAAATATGAGATCCATACTCCTCCTCCTCCATCCTTTTTATAGAGTTTTCAAGTAATTGTTTTCCCAAATTCTAATTAAATTCCTTTTTCATTTAATTAATTTCGAAAATACCTTGCTCGTACACATGTCGCCCAATCCCCTAGTTGCACCTAAAAATCAATTTTATTAATTAATTAAGTGTTCCTATTTCCCTCATCCACCTAAGAGAATTCCTAAAAACGCTCCTCGGTGTCCCAAAATTCCCTTACACTTCTTAAATGACTTATGCCTTACTTAATCCCTAGTTGAGTTCATAATTAGAAAGTTCCAAAGGAAAGATTCCTTACTAAGTTAGACATTCAACTTTTTCTTTATGTTCCCCCTTTTCTTTAAGTTTCCTATTTCTTTTAAGCTTCCCTCTTTTTCCTTTTTAACTAAAAATCGATTTAGCAAGTGTAGATAAAACAACCATTTACCCTTTTTTCTTTTTAATTGAAAATTAATTTAGAAAGTGTAGATAAAAACAACCATTTACCCTCTTTTCTTTTTAACTAAAAATTAAAATTACCAAATGTAGATAAAAACAACTGATACCCCTTTTTAAAAATTTAATGCTCCCTTATAATTTTGACTTTAATAAATAAGTTTGAATTTCTTACCCCCCTTCTTGTTACATGTTTATTTATTAATTTTTTTTTGACCACATGTTCTACTTATACCTAGGTTTTAATTTCACTAGGTTGGGCGACATTTTTTTTTATTTGGAAAAAATGTTTTTAAACCTTACATATCACATCATTCATTTTAAGGCCGACTAGGTTTATTCACTTACCAGTTAAAATCGTGACATTCATTTCAGGATGCACTAGGTGCTCCAAGGTTTCCACTCACCTCTTTCTGTTTTCCTTGCGTGATGTTCCCTTCAAGACGCACTACGTGCTCCAAGGGTTCTACTCGCCTCTTTTTGTTTTCCTTGTACGACATGCCCTTTAGGATGCACTACATGCTCCAAGGGTGCCACTCACCTCTTAACTGAATTTGGTAGACATCAAACCCTTGGAGTCAATACTCCTCCATATGATCTTATGGGAGACTAAGGTCCTCTAAGGAATAAGGCCCCTACCTTATTTTGTGCCCCTTAGAATAATCATGAGAGACTACCACTGTATGCCCTCATGACATCGTGGGTCTTATCGAGGTAGGTAATTGCTAACCTACAGTTTGAGCCACGACGAGAGTGCTAGTAGTTTGTGGTAGGGATGCTACCACACCTCTCCCTCAAAGTCTCTGGTTGTCATGCATGACCCCTCTACTTCACATGATTGTATGGTTGACAAGCTATCGTCGACCTGCATCCATCAATGAATCATGTCAACGATAATAATCAATAGTCATAACATATAATCATATGTACATATGTCACATCAACAACACTCAAACCATAATAGTCCACTCCCTGACTCGATCCATAGTCCAAGGGGTTTCATCGATGCCTCTGCATCCTTAACGTCCAAAGTCCTTTACACTCAGGAGAACCTAGTCAATAGCACCTGTCTATGTAAATATAATGAAATAATATATCATCAATCCATAGTATCCCATAATCATAATCAAAATGACCAATAGAATAATAACCTGGATCACTTGTACGCAAGTGTCCTCAAAGAATATGTTCTCTCAGTGCGTGCAAGAGTGAGATGTTACACTGGTCATGGCCCTAATTAAGCCCTTATTCGTTTGGGATGGTGATTCTGATAGGTTAAATTTCCAGTTACCTTTATCTAAAATTATCTTAAGCTAATTACTAATATAATATATATATATATATATACAAATATAAGTACATGGCCTTCTATATGCTAACATATTTCAATACTTGCTTTTATCAGCAGACAAAAGAAGGAATTACCTTCTCGCAACTAGCTTGCAAGGAAGCAATCCTTAAGCTGACACAATGGCTCAGCTAAGCCACATATGAAATTTCTCCTACATGAGGAGACTTCAACAAAATGAAATAAATTAATCTAATTGTAAATCTAAATCTAAATACACTGTGGAAAGTAAATGAAACTAATGTAACTTGATAGTCAAGATATATCTCTCAAATACCAATTGAAAGGATTTAAATATAGTGGGGATTAAACATGTTTTTATGATGAATGTCAAGCCGTTGAATTATCTCAAACAATTAACATTATGATTTCCATACATGAGTTGTTTGGAGATTTAAAACAATAAAAGATGGACCATTAAAATGCAGAAATAGTTGATATAGTTCATTGACAATTAAATCTATTTCAAATGAAAAATTTCCAAGTAAATAGTTACTCATAAATTGGATTGAAGCACAAGAGAACATTAGAAATAAATAACAGATCTATAATACCATTAGATCATACATCTAATCTAATAGACAATCATTCTCATATCAAACAACAGTGCAAAATATGAAATAATTGGCACAAATTTTCCATTAAAAGAGTAAAATTTCCATTAACAAATAAAAATATTTTAGTACAAATAATAAACTTGATTTCATTTCTCCATTTTAAAAATATATCTCCAACAATCCTTTCAAAATCATGAGCTTTTCTATTGAATAAAAGAGATGCAATAGTGAAAACCATGTCTCAAATACAAAGATTGAATTTTGAAAAGAAAACCCCAAAAAACTCAAATCTGAGTATTCCTCTTCACCTACAACTAATATCCCTTTAAAACAATTCTCGGAGCCTCTAAATTGCAGAAAAAAGGAACCATTATAAAAATGAATAAAAATAGTTATATGGACATAACCCACCCAAATAACTCATCCTATCTCCAAAAGAGTTTGTATTATGAACAAATAATCTTAGGATAAGGTAATTTACCATGTTTTTGAAGTGGGTTTTCAACCATTTCACCAGATTCCTATTGGTTGGCTCATAATATAAGTTTGAAGTTAGCCTCCTAAAACTGATCTGAAATCTAGTCTGACTCACTCATGTCATGATTTCTTCCAATATATTCACTTTCTGAGAAACACCACTATAGGTTAAGTAAATAAATCCATTTTGGAAGTGGTTTTTCAACCATTTCCTCAAATTCCTCACCATTTGCCTGAGATTGAATCTAGAAGTTCACCTCCTGAAAAATTGATAACACATAAATTATGAAAACTCTCACTTGAATTTGTTACAATTTCTCTCCATATGTTCATTTTTTGAGGATACAACATGCATGGAAGGTAAATCGCCCAATTTGGGAAGTGGGTTACAGTCGTTTAATAAAATGCCTCAATGTTTTCTCGCAATTCAAGATGAAAATTCACCTCCCAAAACAGATACAAATTTTCCAATTAAGAAAATTTTGGTGACTATAGTTGAACTGCGGATCTGTAATAGACACCAATAACAAAAAGAAATCAAATTAATAACAATACATATTTTTTAAATAAACTACAATATCTCCAAATAAAATAAAATATGATTGATATCACATATTCTAAATAAAGCAAAATTACATAACTTAACTCGACATTATGTTTTGAAATTGAAGATATTATGGAAATTTGAGGAAATTAACTCCAAAGTAATTAATAATCACTCAATTGTTGGAAAATTTAAATCAACCAATTAAACCACATTTTAGAATCACATGTTGATTATTAAATGATAAAAATATTCCTCGTAATCTTGTTTTAGAAAACAGTTAATGTGAGGAATTGATATTAAAACTATTTCCAATAATTAACCAAGTTGTTGTCATTTTAATAATGTCCAATGAAATCCAAAACAATCACCTAAATAATAAAATATTTACATGACTATATAAGTAAACAATACCAAACAAATCATTTCAATGGAAAGATATCCAAGAAGATAACGAGAACATCAAAAGGAAAAACAAGACATAAAAATATCTAGAAATAGATAATCGAAAACAAATCAAGGTGATATTAACAAAATTCATATGGAGGGACCCATAATAATGTCAAAAACTTATAGGGGGTGTTGTGGCCACAACAATTGGAGACACATGGGGAAGAAACAATTATCTCTGGTTAAGATAATAAAAATAAATTTACCAAAGATCGAAGTGAAATATTTCATCAATTTCTTGCATACTACACCATTCTCAAAGGTCCCACATAACATAGAATCAAAGATAAATAATATTTAAATATAAAAGTACTTGAATTACCAAGTCCAAAACAATGAATCCAAATATAGGGAATATTATTAACTTTAAATTACATCTCTACTATTGGATAGTAAAAATATCTAGGAGGCTTTAAGGATTAGTATGAATCTATTACCTCTTTTACCCGACATTGCTTCATTGCCAACTGGCATATTCAATACCCCAATGCAGTTGTCTTGATACCATGTATGCATTGACCTGCTATCAACAAGCATGTTTAGTACCCCGACGGGTTTTCATACACTTCCCACACATATGTGCTTTCAACTTTCTTACCAAACGTTTTGATTAACATATTTGAAGAATTTATTTTAACAATTGGGTGAAGAAAGCGGGGTGGTATGAAAGGTATTCTATTTAAATAATTAGATATGATACTATTTAAGTTTGACCCCACTAGTATTCTCTTCATCCACCAGAGTAGATAATTTAATTGTGGAGGGGTATGGGAGGGATTCAAAGTAAATACTGTAGGAAATTATTTCCTTTACAAAAGTGAACTTATAATACTTGAAACATATCTTAATGTATATTTATCTGACTCAAGTCAAGATCCTAACAGATTATATCTTGCAAAGTTGAAGGCTAATTGTTTTTTTTTTATTCAAAGAAAAAATACAAAATATAGGTAGCAACAAAGAAAAAAAAAATGAAGTTAAATCAAATCTCTCTTTCCTTTCAAATTTCTTGTTTCAAAATCAAACCTCCATGGAAAAATTTAATGATTATGTAATAAAGATGAGGCTTATAACTATATTGAATGAAAGTAACATAAAGGTTCAGAGACTCCCTAATTTATCTTATTTGCAACTTGATCAACATCATCGTTTCTTTTCCTAATCAAAAACATGTGAAACAAGGAGAATGAATTCCAAGCAAGCATGGGTGCTATATTTCCTGAAAATTTCTGAAAACCTACAGGAATAGAGCTTAGATCAGTAAATACTAAAATAAGACTGGAACTAGAACATAAAACAAATAGCACAGGATGAGAATAGGCATATGAACCTTACATTGGAGAATATCATTACGATATACCTTAGAGATGTCAATTTCCTCCAAATTAAAGAGGCAACCTCTTCTTATGATAAAAATTAAAGCATGAAGAAGTTGCAAATTTAATGAAGTTCACATAATCCCAAGATCATCCATTTATTGAATCTAAGCTTAAAGTAAAGTTAAAAAAAAAAAACAAAAAAAAAAACAAGCAAACCAAACTCTAAACCAAAAGTGAATTCAAACTTCATAAAAATAAAATACAATCTAATAATCCATCAATATGTGAAATCAAACAAGGCAAGAATGAGAAGAAATATCTCAATCATAAGAAACATGGATATGTGTGTTTTTAGTTATGTTGAGATTTAAATGAGTTATGTCTTGAATGTTTTAGAATGAATTAGGCTTTTATTGTAAAA
Organism: Picea engelmannii; assembly: GCA_009831015.1. NCBI lineage: Eukaryota > Viridiplantae > Streptophyta > Pinopsida > Pinales > Pinaceae > Picea > Picea engelmannii. Next base: position 523,703 of record ML787798.1, on the reverse strand, counting down.
CAAAATTCTAACTAAATGGAAGTTATGATTACAATTCATTCATAAACATTTTACCAAAGTATTGTCCCTCTTTGTCCTCTTATCAAATCTTACTTCTTGGAAGAATGAATAAGATTTAATGATGAATTTTAATAGTAAATCTTAAAATATTGTTTTTAATAAAAAGTAAAAGGAAAAGAAATGAATAAGATAATATAAAGAATATTGCTTTGGAAATAGTTCAATATAATGATAATTTCACAGCTGCTTTATTCAACAAGAAGCGATAAATTGTACTAAACCTGATTGAAAAGAAACAAGCTAAAACTACTCTTATTCTAATTCTATAAAGGAAAATATGACTAAGTATAGTCATATTTCCAGTGGAGCCATTCAAGTTCTTTCATACCTGCACACATGTACACATAAAAAATTAGTAACCGAAAAATGATTACCAAATTGTTAAAAGAAATCTTAAGCCTACTAAGTACAACTATTTCTAATAGAAAAAAAAAAAAAAAAATTTAACACAGAACCTCATTTGAACTGTGTTTTCCAACCAAGTTTCAATTCTATCTTGAAAATCATTGTGTAATTGTTGGAATGGAAACATGATTGGAAAAGTAATGTGATCACCCTGATGAGAAAAATTAATATTATTTACAATAGGAAAATAATTTACATTACTATTTACAAGAATGTTAACATTATTATTATAATACAGAAAGGACTTATTCACAAGTGTTTCCTTTTCACAATTTTCATCCCCTATAGTGTAATCAATATTAGAATGGGAGTCTACTTGTAAAAAATGCTCAAAATTATGACAAGGAAAGGGTACTTGAGTTATATCTTCAGAATCATAGATAGGCATGGCGTTTAGTTCTATAAAATTGAAATCATTATGTGAAGACTCAAGATGAGAATCAATTAAAAAATGATCAGTAAAATGATATCCTACATCTTGGAATTTGGATTGATCATGAGGGTTGAAAATACAAGGACCTGACATAACCATCACCTGGGGGTGAAGTGCCTTACTATCCCCAACCTCTATATCACTATCATAAATGATTTCACATTCACTACCTTGACTATTTTCCTTTATATCAAAACCAACAACATAATATGATGAACACGTATGAAAATTGTTGGAAAAATGATCATTTAATGACTCATTACTCTGATAATAATGATATACAAAATATGTTTGACTTATGACAATTCCTTTGTTTTGTAAAATGTCATTTAAATGAAGAGGAACACTTAGATGATTATCAAACAAATTTCTGTCAGCAAAAATATCAGGGTATAATGAAAAATGACTATTGGAACGGATAAAACTAAATGTCTCTCTGTTCTCGAAATGATCATTATCGTTAAAAACTTGTTCTTGAATTTCTAATACCACTTCTTTATTAGTCTCCTCAGAATGGATATCACTTTTAGGTAGGCGATTTACTTGATTGAATAGAGATTTCCCTTCTTGAAAATGAGAATTAAGATGTTCTAATATGTGGAGTTGAGAAGTATTAATTATGATATCATAAATTTCAATTGAATTACTTCTAATGAGACAATTGTCAACATCATGGAAACAATCTAATTCAGGAATTATATTAGGAATTAAATCATTTTCAGGATGAGTTGAAATTACATTGGATGAATTTATATTTTCCTGAAATAGTTCTTTAGTAATTTCTAAATTGATTGTTATAATAGGATCAACCATATCATAGGAAATAATTGGTTCATCAACAATAGAAAATCCACTAAGAAAAGTAAAATTTTCTAGTTCATTATGATTAATACAAGGAAGTGGAAGAATTTGTTTAAACCATCCTATTAATTCATGCATAGAAGGTAAATCATCAGCTTGAAATTGAAAGCAAATTAATTTGAATCGAAGAAGAAAATATTCATAGGACTCACCTTCAATTTTTTGCAAGTTCTCAAGGTCAAGGCAAACCTGATCACAATCATAATATTGAAATCTATGCAAGAACATTCGATCAAACGCATCCCAGCTATCCACATAAAAAATTGGTAGTGACCTACACTAGTCTTAGGCTTTTCCTGTTAAGGTGAGATTGAAAATCCTACACATAACGCCATCATCGATATCAAAATTTTTACAATTCAAAATAAATTCATGAATATGATGAAATGCAAAAGAATTAGACTCACTACTTAACTTTACCTTTGACAAGTGCTTAACTACCTTTGTTGGAGTTCTTGATACACAACCGGATATACAACTCCATATGATAAGTTTAGAGGAATCCATTAAAATGAATAATAGTGTTAAAGAAAAAACTCATAAGAATCAAATTATTATGCACACTCATTGGTGGCCCTCCTTATAGCGCCAAAAATGTTGATGGCCACAAATGACCATGTTCAACATCATAGGTATATCACCCGGTCAGGGCCCCAACTAAGCCCTTATCCATTTGGGATGATGATTCTGACTGGTTAAAGGTCCAATCACCTTTATCTAAAACTAGATTAAGATAATTACTAATCTAATATATATATGTGTGTGTGTGTGTGTGTGTGTGTGTGTGTGTGTGTGTGTGTGTACATGACCTTCTATCTGCTAACGTATTTTGATAGTTTCTTTTTTCAGTAGGAAAGGAATTACCTTCTCCTAGATAACTTGCAAGGAAGCAATCCTTAAGCTGACACAAGATCTTAGCTAAGCCACATATGAAATTGCTCCTGTTTGAGGAGACTTCAACAAAATGCAATAAATTAATCTAATTATAAATCTAAATCTAAATACAATGCATAAAGTAAAGGAAACTAAACTAACTTGATACTCAAGAGATAGCTCTCAAATATCAAGTGCAAGGATTGAAATATAGTGGGGATTAAACATGTTTTTATGATGAATTTCAAGTTGTTGAATTAGCTCAAATAGTTAACATTATGATTGTCATACATGCTTTGTTTGGATATTTAAAACAATTAAATATGGACCATTAAAATGCAGAAATATTTCATATAGTTCAATGACAATTAAATCTATTTCAAATGACAAATTTCAAAGTAAATAGTTACCCAAAAATTGGATTGAAGAACAAGAGAAGATTAGAAATAAGTAATAGATCTATAATACCACTAGATAATATAGATGATATAATAGAAAATCATTCGCATATCAAACAAAAATGCAAAGTATGAAATAATTGGAAGATATTTTCCATTAAAAGAGTAAAATTTGCATTAATAAATAAAAGTATTTGAATACAAATAATAAACCTGATTTCATTTCTTTGTTTTAAAAGTAGATCTCCAACAATACATTCAAAATCATGAACTTTGTTGTTGAAGAAAAGGGCTGCAATAGTGAAAACCCTGTCTCAAATACAAAGATTGAATCTTGAAAAGAAAACCCTCAAAACACTCAGATTTGAGTATTCCTCTTCACCTACAACTAAAATCCCTTTACAATAGTGCTTAGAGCATCTAAATTGCAGAAATGAGGAACCATTATAAACATGAATAAACAGAGTTTTATACATTCCTTTTCCTCTAGGTCGAATCCTCCTTGATTCAACCAAAGCTTCCTATCAATAAGCTACATACTTCGTAATAAAATTAGCTACATACTTTGCAGAAAACCAAATATGGACAGAACCCACACAAAGAACAAATAATATCTCCCAAATGGTTTGGGTTCTTAATAAATACTCTTAGGATAAGTTAATTGACCTTGTTTTTAAAGTGTATTTTCAACCATGTTTCCAAATTCCTATTGGTCGGCTCAGAATCTAAATTTTAAGTTAGCTTCCTGAAACTGATCCAAAATCTAGTCCGACTCACTCAGGTCATGATTTATCCCAAGATATTCACTTTTTGAGAAAATGCCCTAGCTCTTAAGTAAATTGATCCATTTTGGAAGTGGGTTTTTATCCATTTCCTCAAATTCATCACCGTCTAGCCAGGATTGAATCTATAAGTTTGCCTCCTACAATTTGACAACATAGAAATTATGAAAACGTCCACTTCAATCCGATAGGATTTCTCTCAATATGTTTATTTTCCAAGTAAATGTATAGCGTGGATAGTAAATTACCCAATTTGGGAAGTGGGTTTGCATTCGTTTGAGAAATTCTTCACCATTTTCTCACAATGCAGGCTGAGAATTCACTTCTTGAAACAAATTCGAATTTTTCAATTGAGCAAATCTTGGTGACTATATTTGAACTACAAATCTGTAATAGACACCAATAACAAAAGGAAATCAAATTCATAACAAAAAATTATTTAAAAATAAACTATAATATCTCCAAATAGAATAAAATCGTATTGATATCACATATTCTAAATAAAACAAACTACATAACTTAATTGTACATTGTGTTTTGAAATTGAGGATATTATGCAAATTTGAGGAAATAACGGGTAAAATCATGAAGTTGGGTAACACTTTTGTGAGAATCAGGTCTCCAAAATTCCTCGCGGCATTTTTTCGGCCGAACGCTTTTTTCTTTTGGCCGAAAGAAAGGATTTTTCGGCCGAAAGTTTGCACGTCAAATCGAACGGTGCCCTGATGGTGCCCTTGATAGTCGTGTACAAGATTTTTCGGATGATTGTTTTTCTTGCGGTAAGAATATTTCGGCCGAAAGGTTTATTTTTAAAGAAATCCGTTAAAAATAAACCTTTCGGCCGAACAAAATTACTTTTCGGCCGAAATATTATTTCATCCGAAAACTAAAAATTGGGACTCTATTCAGAAACTAGAGAATTCCCCCAAGCTTACATGAACTTTGGAGGTTGCGGACTCCTGCAAATACTTAGAATTTGGTTTTGAAAATGACACCAACATTTCCAAAATCGAATCTACTTTCAATTCCTATAATTTGTTTTCATTTTCTTTATTTTTATCTAATTTTATTTAATATTTAAAAAAAATCACTGCATAATATTTTCAGCAGACATAATGATTCGGTGAAATGAAATATCGGTATCTCTAAAAATATACAGTGAAAAATTTAGAAACAAATATATTCATAATCCTTAAACTGTTCTTTTCAAAAGGGTATATTTAGATTTTAGTTTTAAGTAAAAATTAAGATAGATACAAGGTGTAAAAAAACATGTGTTTAAAATTTGCAACGTTTTCAGCTTGGTCAACTTCAAAAACTTCTAGAAATTATAATATTCATTCGTTAGATTCAAAATTATAGTCATAATAAAATAGAGTCTTTGTAGATTGTTGCAGTATATTTCATTTCTTAAAAACATAAGTTTAATTATAGATATATTGTTGTAGAAAAAAGTTACTCATTATCATTCCTTTCATGTTTAAGGAACATACTGTTAAACAATTGTCAAATTGACATATCAAATCATGATAAAAAAAAAATTGAAAAATAGTCATTGGAAAGCTAGCAAAATTCTTCACAAGTTTTGTTTTTACTGTAAAGTGAAATTCTAAATAAATAAAAAATTTGTATGTCGGAAGTTGAAGAAATTGTCAAAATACAGTTTTTTTTTCTCATAAAACAAGCAAAAGTGTAACCCATCTTCATGATTTACCCTAACTCCAAAATAATTAAGAATCACTCAATTGTTGGCAAATTTAAATCAACCAATTAAACAACATTTTAGAATCACATGTTAGTTATTGAATGATAAAAACATTCCTTGTAATGTTGTTTTAGAACAAAGTGAATGTCATGAATTCATATTAAAACTATTTCCAATAATTAACCAAGTTGTTGTGATTTAATAATGGCGAATGAAAGCCAAACCAATCACCTAAATAATAAAATATTTACATGAATACATAAGAAAACCAAACCAAGCAAATCATATCAATGGAAATATATCAAATAAGATAATGAGAATGTCAAAAGGACAAACAAGACATAAAAATCGCTAGAAATAGAGAACCGAAAACAAATCAAGGTGATATTAACAAAATTCATATGGAGGGACCCAGAATAATTCAAAAAAATTATGGGGGGTTTTGTGGCCACAACAAGTTATTTCTTTGTTCCTTAAAACTCTATTTTTTATTTGTCTATCCTTTTGTAGTTGAACAAAACTCCATTTCTGCAGCTCAACCAATGATCAAATTTCCTTATGCATCATAGGATAGACTATAACCTATACATGCATATATTTTTCATTTCACTTCATTGGTTTAGATCCCAAAGTTGATCATTTAATGTAGAAGAGTTCAACTAATTGAACTGACTAACATTCTAGGTGTCATTGTTGAGGAAGTGAAAAAAATAATTAGTTTTCTTTTTATCATTTAAATGCATCTAATTAGAATGCATGGGAAGAGAGGCGTTAAGACGAGAGGTAAGAATCTGCGTAGTCACTATAAGTAGAGTTGTATGTAATCTCTCTTCAACCATTTAAATTCATGTAGAGTAGAATGCATGAAAGACTAGCTCATGTCAAAGGATAACCTGGTGATAGCAGGGTCATAGTAGCATGAGTTATTCAAGACGTAGAGTGTTTCATTTTTGTAGATTTCATTGAGAAAGTATAAAAGTTCCAATTATTTTTGTTGGAAGATTGGTTGTTGTCATTGACGTCAACCCTAGTCATGGGTTTTGGACTGAAATATTGATGAAGATATTTGGACATGAAGGAAAATGCTCATGCAGATAAAACACCCATGGATGTATAGTATACATCATGTTATTTCCGGTAGTATGTGGCACATCACATGGATCCTCATGGTTGAGGAGAAATGAAGTTTGTCAGGATGTTGTATTAAAGATTTTAATTACCTGAAAACACTAAATTGTCAAACCAGGGTAAGTGAACTTAGAGCTTCTACACTATATGTGTTGGTAAGATTCTAACTCCTACCTAAAGGTTATTCTGAGAAGAAAACATAAACCTACTCTTATAAACTGAATCCTAATGATTATCTTAAAACTAATCATATCTTGTCTAATTAATCAAATGGAAACAATTTTGAGTTAAGAAAATGTATTTCTATTCCTAATCTAAAGAAATCACCCAAGGCTATCTACCATTATCTTAAACATATAATCATCAAAATATCTATTTGAACCATAAAAGAGAGAACATTTTAAAAACCTCTTATTTAATCTGAGTATCAAACAATTCTAAATCTAGCAAAGGTGAAACTAATAAATGTCCTATTTTACCCTACAAGTACTGGAAGATTCCTTTAACCAAACCATAAGCTAGCTATCCTAACAAAATAGAGTAAGTATAAACTCAAATTATCTTTAAATCATGATCAAACTAGAAACTGGAAAACAGAGAAAATCTAGACTAATCTAGGAGAAAGATTAATTGGTACTCGGTTCATTCCTCAAATTCTACAATGGTAAATAACTCATTCCAACAGTCAACGATCTACAAGATAATATCAAGCTGAGAATGAATTAAACGAAAAATGACTAAGCCAAAATTTAGCAGAGTAACTTCAAATTAAAAACTAACTCACACACAGATTCTAGAACTAGAAATAAACTAACTATACTGTGGAAAAGAGATAGTGAATTGAACCTGTTGGTGGGCCCAACCAAGAGGTGCAATCACCCTAAAACGAAACCAAAGCTACTCAAATTATTCCATGCATAACTGTTTCATACCTCACACTCCATAATTCATAAACAAACTCAAATCATTTCACAGAAAATGATATAATGCATAGCAAATTATATTATCATAAATCGCATAACATAGTATATCATAACCAACGTTTGTTGAGAGCGATCTGAGTTTATATATATCCTCTCCAAAATTGTCTTGAACATTGGTTCATTTAACTAAACGAATCTTAGATCTGAAAATGACTCATAGTTAGTTGAAACTAATTTCACAGCTTCATGACACGCAGTGTCAAGAAGCGTGGATCATAAAGCATCATAATAAACAGTTCTACAATTTTGCTCTGAGTCATTACATTGAGTTATGACTCAATCAATCATATGAATCGAACTGTCATTCCAATCTGGCAATGTCGTGCAAGTCTTTGACATGCAAGTTGGTACCTGGTACTGATAGATCTGTTTGAAGGAAACAAGTACCTAACTCATGTCACGTTAGTATCAATATTAGTTTAAAGTATCAAAATACATTAAAAATAACTTGAATCATATGAATACCTTAAATAGCTCCATTTAGAGAAAAATGATGTAAAATGTGTCATGGTAAGGCCGGAAGGAAATGATACTGGATATGAAATGGGGGTATATATGACATGATATAGGCAAAAATATGGTCAAAATTAGAGACTAACATTCCCCCAAGCTGAAGTCTTTGCTTGTCCTCAGGCAAAAAAAAGTCAAAAACTAAGATTCATCAGAGTGTTGCAGCAGCTACAACCAACATTTGAAATTTCTCATGTTTCTTCATGTTTCTGATTTCCTTCTTAAGAACCCGATTAATGGTGATGTGCTTCCTGGCAATCTTCTGCAATCTCCTATTTTTCTGAAGAAAACCTCTATTTTTTTGTTTTAATCGTTCAATCTTTGATGAGAAGTGAGCTTGCCTGAGTTTCAAAAGTTCATTTTCTGTTTTTATATGCCGATCCAGTATGGCATATTCATGTAACTTCTCTTTTAACCTGTGATTCATGTTTTCCAATATGACATCCATGGGTCGCAAAGATCTACTGGAAGATATTTTATAGTAAGATTCGAATGTCTTACCACGATCTTGTTGTGTTTGAGGGCTGGACACATGAGTGAACTCACCTGGTCATTGAACAGGGTTGTCGACTAGACTAGATTCATGAGTGAACTCATCATATACTTGAACATGGGTGTCAAATGGACTGGGTTCATGACTGAACTCATCATATACTTGAACAGGGGTATCGAATGGTAATTGAATTAGCTTGTCCTGCTCAATTTCTTTGGGCACATTATCTTGTTGATTGACTTTACGAACTTTTCTAATCAATTGAGAGAGATTTCATGTCATCTCAGAAGACTCTAGAGCCTCCTCATGATCATCCATACTTTTCAATCTTTCTTGTAATGGGTAACTAGGCACAGAGTTATCCATATCTGAAAGTGTGTGTGTGCATTTACGTTTGGGATTTCTTCTAGGTTTTTCGATTAACTCCTCAAGTTGTTCCACATCAATAATATTTTTAGCAGTCGGAGAAGAAATCAGAATTTCAACATTTGCATCTGTAGGGACAGTGTTTTCCACTTTTTCACGGTTAGTTTCCACACCATCAGCACCATGGACATCAAATGAATGTTCAGTGCCAGGATTATCATCACTGGCCTCAATTGTGCAATTTGGTGTATTCTCAAGGTCATCACAAATTTTGGATAGGGTTTTAACAACCTTTTTCTTAGAATTCGACTTCTTTTGTGGAGCAGTGGACTCAATATTTTTATCTTTAGATTTGTCAGAAGCTAGGATTCTTACAACGAACATATCCCAAGATTCCTGTTTGTGGGATAACACAAACTTAACCAAAATTTTGACAAGACCAAAATGAAACAGACTGCCTCTAAAATATTTTTCTTTGCAAACTTGTTCTGCCATTTTCTTCGAACTCTTCAACAAAAAATAGGGGATGTTCACAAAATTGTTACCTTTGAAATGAAGTAGGAGTTGAGCATGACAGGGAAACATGATTGTGTACCGACCTTCACAAGTGAGGTAGCGTTGAATTATGGATAGCAACTGAGCCCATTTCGGTTCCAACCATGACCTTGATGTGCCTTCTAACCATTGTAATTTCTGATACTGGGGTTGTAGGAGCTGCGTGCAGAGATTTTTGTCGACTGGCTGGCCCTTCGTCCATTTTTTACCAGTGTTGGGTAATTGAATTGCTTCAGAAATGAACTTCTCTATGTCTTTGAATTCTAGCTCGCCCACTTTAGCTAGTCCACCATGAAAGTGCAGAGAGAATTGAAGTATAATCGTATCATCATACCCGTCAAATTTCTTGAAGAACGGCTCCCATCCAACTTTCTGAAAAATGTGTTTGGTGGCTTCATACTCAGGAAGAGCCTCCAAATCTGCATAAGTCTTAGGTTCGTGATGATTCGCCACCATAATTCCACTTAGTATAAGAGGAAAGGTTCAAAGGTGAGCAACAGAATTAGATGAGGGCAACAGAGGAATAGAGTATGATGTGTGAAATAGGTCATTAGAGGAATTATAGAAGGACGTTTTAAGTGTCGTGAGGATCAATATAATGTGAATGAATGATTATGGTCATACACCTTTTCAAAGTATCATTTCACATGAGTCATGTCAAATTCAACCATTATAATGCAGTTCATTCTCCATGATACGAAATGTCAAGAAGAATTGAACTCAGCCTGTTAAGTACAAAGTATAGGGATGATGAAATGTCATGGAGTATTGAGGCATTCATAGTTCAAATTATTAATGTGTAATTTAATAAATTAAACTAACATGAAACTAAGCGTACCTGAGTTCGATTACCTACTCCCTGTTATGCATTATTTTCTTATTGTAGAGATTTTGAAGCCAATTCTGAATCTAGAGAGTGCCAAAGTTGTAACTGGAATCTATACTACTGATAACCATTGTGACTGATTGATTTTGTCTGGCACTGACTGGTACTGATGAAATAAACCGAGATCTAAAGAGAAACTTGAACCAATAATAACTTGCTGAGAAAACGATTTCCTATTTATAGATCAAATTATCTAATGGCTATCCATGAATCTGTCTTCTTTTCATTCCTGCAAGGAATCAATTAAAATTATGTCTTCAATAGATTCAAAGCTTTAACCCATGGTACAATTCTTATTTGTGTGAATAAATGTTCTAGAGTCGAACACAAAAAGAAATCATTGGATTACCGGCCATTAATGAATGTCGTTAACCAATGTGAGATGACCCACCATTTATGTCAATGGGCCTCAAGGTACCTATAGTACATCCTAATAGGTATGAATAAAGGTCTTGGTGTCAAGTCACCTATAGGATCTATCAACCAAGAGACATTGATGTATTCCCAGGCTCTTTGTCCTGAAGATGGATCCTGATCTGGATCCGAAACGTCGACAATCTAATGACTACACTGTGGCTTTTCCGATGAAAACTGAAATTCCCATGGTTGTTAGCAAGGAAATCTGCCATTGAGGCATGCATATCCCAGGGTACTAAATAGTCTCTAATCTCTACTCCAGATAAGGTGTTGATGTCGATGGAGTGAGACTTGTTGGAAGGTGGACCTTAACATATCCCACATCATCCAACGTGAGTGCAGATAGAAATCTTGCAGAAAATGATTTTGTGGGACAATAATCACTCACTTGTGGATTTTATGAGCCCAAGTTAGTATATGCTCATTTCTTTCTCATGTTTTGAGAGTCTGAGAAAATGCTAAAAGAAAACTCTAGGGGGGTTTCTTTCCCATCATAATCTATCATGCCTGGTAAAGAATAAACCTATCCCTGATAAATGCCCCTTTCATACTTTAATGAGCAATTCAAAGGGAGAAAACAAGCTCAAATTTATTAATTTCAAAACAAGACAATATATATTGATAAGAAAATTTCATAAAATGAAATGATCTTACCTTCTTACCTATTGCGAAGAAGTGATGGAATTCAATTTTGTACTTGCTTTAAAAATCCTGTAAAACTGAAAACAATATGTCAACATATCCAAAATGATTTTTTTTATATATATTTTTTATTTTTATTATCATTTTTTATTTTTTATTAAAATTTTTATTATTTACAAAATCTTGAAACAACAAAAATGATCAAGGATTAGCAGGAAGAGAAGACTCTTCTCCTACTATCTTTATTTCTGGTTGTTTAGAAATTTCCTGTAGAAAATCATCTCTTGAAGGGTTTGTTATACACTTTTAATCGATGTCCATTTACTACAAAGGAATTTTGAGAGTCATCTATGGTCTTGATTCTAACAAATCCATTATCAAAAACAATTTCCACTTCATAAGTTCCCAGCCATCGTGTTGTAATTTTTCCTTTGAAAGTTTTATATTTGGAATCAAATAGCAATGCCCAATCCCTTGGTTGAAAATGCTTCTTCTTAATGTATTTATCATGCCATTTGCTACATTGATTTTGTACAAGGATAGTTCTTTGAAGAGAATCTTGCCTAATTTCTCCCAATTCATTTAATTGCATAACTCTCTGTTTCTGTGCCTCATCCAAATTCAAACCCAATTCTGTTTCTATGCGGAAGGTATGAATCTAAAATTTTATGGGAAGGAGAATTTGCTTGCCAAATACCAATTCATAAGGGGTATGACCAGTGGTATTTCTCCACATAGTCTAGTATGCCCATAAAGCCTCTGGAAGTCTATCCGCCCAATATTTGTGATGTAAATGTATTGTCTGGGTCATAATAGCTTCTAGAAATTTATTCATGGATTCCACTTGCCCATTGGTTTGTGGATGGTATGGGGAAGACTTATAGTGTTTTATCCCATATTTATCTATGAGTTCCTTCATCAACTTAGAAGTTAATTGAGCACCTTGATCAGTAACAATCTCTCATGGAACACTGAAGCGGGTAAAGATATCTTCATAAATAAATTGAACCACTGATTTCTCAGTTTCTTGATATAAGGATTTTGCCTCTACCCACTTGGTCACAAAATCTGTACAAACCAAGATGTACTTCTTCTTCCTCGACATTGGGGAAATCGTTCCTACAAAATCAAGTGCCCATTTATCAAATTATTCAATCACAACCTGCCGTCGTAAGGGAATCTCATCTACTACGGTAGGTCTTCCCATCCTCTGACAACTATCGTAGCTTCTTACATATTTTGTTGCATCTTTAAACAATGTCGGCCAATAATATCCTGATTGTAAGACTTTATATGTCATTCTCTTATCAGAGAAATGTCCTCCACATGGCCTATCATGATAGGCCTAAAGGATATCAGGAATATCATCTTCCTGGACGCATCTCCTAATGATCATATCAGGACTTGTATAGAAAAGATCACTTCCTACCCAAGAGTAATAAGCACTTTTCTAGACAATTCTTTTCTTTTGTGGTGATGACAAATGAGCTGGCAGACTCCCTGTAGCTAAATAATTTGTCGTATCTGCAAACCAAGGGGTTTTAATAGCTACTGCAAATAGATGTTCATCAGGGAAATTATTATTCACTAGAATGTCAGTACTGTCTTGAGGGATACGAGAGAGAAAATATGCAACTACATTTTCTTTTCCTGATCGATCAACTATAGTGATGTTAAATTCTTGAAGTAGAAAAAGCCATCATGTGATCCTTCCAGTAGTAGCTGGTTTGTTCATCAAAAATCTAATAGCATAATGGTCGGTATGTACAAAAACCTCATATCCAATGATGTAATGATGGAATTTGTTAATGGCATGAACTACAGCCAAAAAATCCTTCTCTGTCACAGTGTAGTTCAATTAAGGAGGAGTAAGGTTTTTGCTGGTAAAGTAAATTGCATAATTTTTTTGGTTTTCTTTTTGTCCAAGAACTCCTCCTAAAGAAGTGTCTGAGGCATCAGTTGAAATATGGAAAGGAAGAGACCAATTTGGTCCTCTTAGAATAGGTGCCATGGACAATTTTGCTTTCAAATTTTCAAAAGCATTTTGACAATTTTTATCCCAACAAAATTATGCATCCTTTGCTAACAGTTTAAACATGGGGCTGGCTATCTTTGTAAATTTTTCAATAAATTGACGATAATATCCAGCATGTCCCAAAAAACTTCGCACATCTTTTTGGGTTTTCAGAGAGAAAAGTTTAACTATTACTTCAATTTTAGCTGGATCAACTTTAATTCCTTCTGCAGACAAATGATGACCCAACATTATTCCCTTAGTTAATAACATTTTACATTTTTTGTGACTAAGGGATAAATTTGATTCCTGACAGTGAATCAAGACTTTCTCAAGATTACTTATGGCTTCTTCGAAGGTATTACCATAAATAGTAAAGTTGTCCATGTACAGTTCCACACAATCATGAATTAAGTCAGCAAAAATCCCAAGGACTGCTCTCTAAAATGTAGCAGGAGCATTGCATAGTCCAAAAGGTAGCACTTTATAAGCATAAGTGCCCCAAGGACACATGAATGTTGTTTTGTCCTGGTCTTCAGGAGCAATTTGAATCTGATTGTATCCACTGTATCCATCGAGAAAGGAAAAGTATATTTTTCCAGCCAAGGTATCCAAAACCTGATCTATAGAAGGCAAGGGAAACTATTCCTTTAGGATTGCCTTATTCAACTCCCTAAAGTCTACACACATTCTCCATTTCCCTATCATTTTCTTAGGTACCACAACAAGGGGTGACACCCACTTGCTGTTAGAAATTGGATAAATGAATCCTACGTTTAATAATTTATGTAACTCTTCTTTCACAAAATCTTTTAGGATTGGATTCATATGCCTTTGTGGTTGTCTTATTGGTGTTATCTCCAGTTGGATATATATGTGGTGAATACAGGTGTCAGGATGCACGCCTCTCATATCAATGTACTCCCATGCAAATGCCCCTGACTGTTCTTTCAAAAGATTTGTTAATTGTTCTTATTGGCTGAGACTTAATTCAGAATTGATGTATAGACATTTTCCTGGGCTAAGTTCTACTGGAATGGTATATGACCCTAGATGCTCATCAATGGTGAAAACCATAGATGGTAAAAACGAGAAAAATGACTCACTTCGTTCTTGAAATTCCTCTCTAAAAATTTGATCGTATTGAAAATATGTTCGTGGAAACTTGACATTTTTTGTCACAGAAAGAAATTGGTTTAAAATATCATCCCATGTTGGTTCGTGTAACGTGTGAAATTCATCAACAGAGAATAAAGGTTGTTCCTCATCATTCTCGTGATAGGGACATTTTAGCCACCATAATTATTCTGTAACCGGTTGAGCAGGTGGAAAAAGAGTAAGCTTCTGTGAAGAAATGTCATTTGAGATGAACATATCCCCACCACGACATCCTATGAAAGCATTGGTTGTAGCCAACCAAGGTCTACCTAAAATGATTGGATGACCTTTCGTGGGATCCTTTGAATGAATAATCATGAAGTCGACGGGATATTCCCATGAATATAATGTAACAAGAATGTCATTGAGGACCCCAATAGGTTTTATAGTTGTTCTATCAACCAGTTCAAGAACTGTAGGGGTAGGATGAAGGAATTGACTTAATTGTAACAATTCAACTGTATTGATAGTCATTATATTATTGTCTGCACCCAAGTCGACTAAAGTATTACCAATAGAAACAATGTTGATAGTAACTGATACTATTGGGTTCTTGGGGTTAGCATACTTCACAATCTTAGGAGCTTCAGAAATACAATTCGATGATTGGCCTACTAGGTGTATCGTGGGGGGATCTTTCTGTTTCCGACCTAGTTTCTTAATGAAAAGTTCTTTAATGGTCTTGGCATAGATTGGAACATCTATGATTGCTTGTAACAATGGAATCTTAACACATACATTTTTTAGTTCATTCATGATGTCAAACTCAGATTGAGCAATTGGTTTTTCATTGAGCAATCTCTTAGGAAAAGGAGGTGTTCGGGGACCCTGAGTTTGTAGGTTATGTTGTGATTTAGATACTTTATTCTTTGGAATGATGACATCTTTCAAAGATGCCCTGTTTTATAAATCATCTACAGGTTCTTCTTCATGTTCTTGGATAATTACCTTTGGTGTTGTTCTGGTTACAGGCTGAGTTTTATTTAAATTTTTCCCAGATCTCAACTGTATTTCTTGTATGGAAATGGGGTTTATGGTATAAGCTGAGTAGTTTTGAAAATCAACACTATGGAGTGGAAGAGGTGGTCTGTTATTAGGATTTGGAATGGGTTTAGTATGTTGAGTGGCTAATATGGTGGGACAAGGTGGATTCTGAGGCTGATGAGGAGTTTGTTGAATAGGTTGTAAAGGGGGTGGAGTAAATCCAGGCAATAGCTGATGCATGTTTGGAGGGTATTGAGTACATGGATTCTGGGGAATTGGTATTGCATGTTGTTGTTGGTTATTTCCATAATTATGTTCTCTCCATCCCTGATACCAAGGTTGAGAAGGGATATTTTGTACAGGCCAATTTGGCCAGTTCCATGGATGTTGTTGTTGTTGAGAGAAGGGTGGATAGTAGTCGGAAGGTTGTGGGGATGGTTCTTGATATATATTCGAGTTCTTAGGTTTCCAAGGCCTCTTAGGTGCATATGGAGTCCCTGGAGCTTCCCCTCCCTTGAATATAGCTTGCAATATTGGTAAGGATGGAAAATCTTCTGTTTTATGATTTTCAGTACAAATTTCACATACAGAAACATTGTCCAAAGGACACTCTCGTAAAGGATGCCTTTTTCTGCATTTTGGGCAGAATATGTTTAATACAAGGTTTTCCTCTTCCTTCTTTTTCTTAATCTTCAGAGTGTCTAACTGAGAGACGATCGTTCCTAAAATGTCTATTTTAAAATTTTCCAAGAGGTTTCCCAGTTCAATTCTAGTAACTCCACCAGATGTGGGTACTTTGGTGTTTTTGTTGACAGGTTCTCTCACACCTTTTGCCGTTTTCCCCTACTTCTCGAGTAAGTTCTACATAGTTCATTGAGTGCTTCAAAGTCTTTTTGATAAATGTATCATGAAGCCATTAAGTTGAGAGTGTCAATGTATTCATCTGAAACCCCTTTTAAGAAAAGAGTCTTGATTGCTTCATCTTGGAGATCATTATATTTTGATTTTTGAAGAGTATATGTAAATCTTTCTAAGAAATATTCAAGGCTTTCTTCATCTTGTTGTTGCATTTTAAAAATATCATTTCGAGAATCCTTGGGTCTACAATAGTCTTAGTACTTCTTTAAAATTTTTGTCTTCATATCTTCCCAAGATCTAATGTTGTACTCTCCTAAACTCATGAACCAATGTAATGCAAAATCTTTTAGGGTAGCAGGAAACAATTTCATCTTATGTGCATCCTGGAGATAATTATAACTCTTGCATAGAATATCAAATTCAAAAAGAAAGACATATGGGTTTTCACTACTTTTCCCATAAAAGGTTGTTAGTGTCGAAGGTGGGATATTTTTCATATTGACATTTTGGACCAAATCCAAAATTGGAAACCCAAAGGTGGTTTTTGGTCTTAGCTCAGTCTCTACTTGTTATTCTTCTTCATTTTTAACATGAATTTCTCCCCTCTCTCTTCTATCCAATTCTCTCCCTCTTTCTGCCATGTTAAAAGGATTACCAAAAATTGTATATGCAATCTGATCTTTCTTTGGTGAGGGTGTGAAATCCCACCTCTCTGGATTCTTTTTGACATAATTACTATCTCCTATTGGTTCTTTTGAGGATCCTATTACCTTTGATTCAAAAGTTGTAGTTGTTATTTGTGAAACTATAGTGTCAGGGTTCCTGAAAATAGCTTGCACTTCTTCTAGATTAACTGTGTCAATCGAGTTTGGATCACCAGGAATTTGAATTTGTTGGTATGTGGTGTTTCCTGGTTCTATGTTTTTCTCTATGGTTTCCAAAGCTAGAGTTCTAGTCTTAGTTTCTATTTCTTTTTGGGTGGAGGTTTCTTCTTTTTGTTGTTTTGAGTTTCCTCTAAATCTGCCTCTATGATCTCTATTTCTCATGAAAACATACTAGATAGAAGAAAAACTAAGATTGGGTTTCAGAGGAACCTGTGATAACAGATGTGTCGGTTCTCACCCTTCATTTCACAGCTCCTCTTTCATCAACCTTCTAACATACCACATCAAACCAAATACATTTAAGAAAATAACCAAATCAATTATCTAACTTACCTTCTAAACAGCTCCCCGACAATGGTGCCAAAAATGTCAGGCTGTTGTATTAAAGATTTTAATTACCTGAAAACACTAAATTGTCAAACCAGGGTAAGTGAACTTAGAGCTGTTACACTATATGTGATGGTAAGATTCTAACTCCTACCTAAAGGTTATTCTAAGAAGAAAACATAAACTTACTCTTATAAACTGGATCCTAATGATTATCTTAAAACTAATCATATCTTGTCTAATTAATCAAATGGAAACAATTATGAGTTAAGAAAATGTATTTCTATTCCTAATCTAAAGAAATCACCCAATGCTATGTACCATTATCTTAAACATCTAATCATCAAAATATCTATCTGAACCACAAAAGAGAGAACATTTTAAAAACCTCTTATTTAATCTGAGTATCAAGTAGTTCTAAATCTAGCAACGGTGAAACTAATAAATGTCCTATTTTACCCTACAAGTACTAGAAGATTCCTTTAACCAGACCATAAGCTAGCTATCCTAACAAAATAGAGTAAGTCTAAACTCAAATTATCTTTAAATCATGATCAAACTAGAAACGAGCAAATCTAGACTAATCTAGGAGAAAGATTAATTGGTACTCAGTTCATTCCTTAAATTCTACAATGGTAAATAAATCATTCCAACATTCAACGATCTATAAGATAATATCAAGCTGAGAACGAACTAAACAAAAAATGACTAAGCCAAAATTTAGCAGAGTAACTTCAAATTAAAAACTAACTCACATGCAGATTCTAGAACTAGAAATAAACTAACTATACTGTGGAAAAGAGACAACAAATTGAACCTGTTGGTGGGCCCAACCAAGAGGTGCAATTTCCCTAAAACGAAACCAGAGGTACTCAAATTATTCCATGCATAACTGTTTCATACCTCACGCTCCATAATTCATAAACAAACTCAAAACATTTCATAGAAAATGATATAACGCATAGAAAATTGTATTATCAGAAATCGCATAACATAGTATATCATAACCAACGTTTCTTGAGAGCGATATGAGTTTATATAGATCCTCTCCAAAATAGTATTGAATATTGGTGCATTTAACTAATTGAATCTTAGATCTGAAAATGACTCATAGTTAGTTGAAACTAATTTCACAGCTTCATGACACGGAGTGTCAAGAAGCGTGGATCATAAAGCATCATAATAAACAGTTCTACAATTTCTCTCTGAGTCATCACATTGAGTTATGACTCAATCAATCATATGAATCAAACTGTCATTCGAATCTGGCAATGTCGTGTAAGTGTTTGACATCTCCACTAAGTGCAAGCTGGTACCTGGTACTGATAAATTTGTTTCAAGGAAACAAATACCTAACTCATGTCACATTAGTATCAATATTAGTTTAAAGTATCAAAATACATTAAAAATAACTTGAATCATATGAATACCTTAAATAGCTCCATTTAAGGAAAAATGATGTAAAATGTGTCATGGTAAGGCCAAAAGGAAATGATACTGGATATGAAATGGGGGTATATATGACATGATATAGGCAAAAATATGGTCAAAATTGGAGACTAACAAATTTTTGAAGATGACAAAGTGAATTGAAGAAGGAAGTACATGTAGGCCCTGAAGATAATTAAAGAAAAGAATTACAAAATAAGAAATTGTCAGGTCGGCCCTAAAGTTAAAATAAAGTGACATAAATGGTATAAATAAATATCATTATACATTCATTTGATACATAAGTCAAATTTAAGAGGAAATCAAAAGTAAATAAGGCCGGAATTCAAGGGAGGATGAAGTGTTTTGGTGATGTGTTCTAAGGTATGTTATTTTCAGGTCATCTTTCCATTTTTTCTATAATGTTTTTTCTAGAATGATTCAGATGGTGAAATTTCTATGGTATTGATAATACATATCAAGGTATGTATGGTAAAAAATTCAGCTCTCGGTTCTCTCTAATTATGGAGATACACTCGATGGAAGATAGGGTTTTTGACCAGTCCTGAAGCTAGTCAATAAATAGGTGTTCCAGGTAAAACAGTCATAACTTCTTCATAGAGAATTGAAATGAAGTGGAACAAATTGCATTGGAAATATTACGGACCATATTTTCTTTTGTGCGAGTTCTAGAATCAGATGTTAAATATTGGGCGCAGGGCATTCTGTGCAAGTTCGCTCTCCTGAATAAACCAGAATTGAACAAAGTCTACCATTCTCTCTATAACTTATTCTTGGGTGTAAGGAAGGGGAAAGGATGGAGAATTAAATTCTCTCTTGATATTGGAGGATTGTATCTTCCCCTTGGATGTTTATCCCTCCCTTTACATTTGGAAGATGTACCTACCTTTGGAAGTCATTACTTCCCTTGAACAATAACCATTGATTATTTCTCATATATTGTGCATGGTGTATTGTGGTGTATTGGTGTAAATATTACAATATTGTGCATTTCTCATTGGATATAATTGAATGGTTTAAGTATAAGTTGATTTTTTTTTTAAATTGTACTTGATACTGATTCACCCCCCTCTCAGTATCAACAATTGGTATCAGAGCAAGTTTCCTTCATAACGGTTTAACCACTGGGAGGAAAATCCTCAGCAGAGATGGATGACCATGAGCACATTTCAAAAGGGATTCAAAAATTTGATGGAAGAAATTATTCATACTGGAGTGATAGAGTGAAAACTTACCTAACGGATTTGGGAGTAGAAATTTGGTACTCAGTTGTAAATGGCTATGTAATCCCAAATAATGCTCGAACCAATCCAAATGAGAAGACACTTATGAGTTGTAATTCAAAAGACAAACATGTTATTCTAGCAGCATTGGCACCAACCATTTCTAGCAAATTGATGGGTTGCAACACTGTTAAAGAGGTATGGGAAAAACTCAAGAGTATCTACGAAGGTGATCCAAAAGTTAAGCAGGTCAAGCTTCAATGACATATAGTGGAATTTGAAAATTTGAAGATGAATGAAAAGGAAGATATTTCAACCTATCTTCTTAGAGTTGATGAAGTTGTTAATGCTATCAGAGGATTAGGTGAAGAGATCGATGAATCGTTGGTTGTAAAAAAAGTGTTGAGATCACTTCTCTTGAAGTATGATGCTAAGGTCTCTGCCATTGAAGAAAATAGGGACTTGACCAAAATGACAATGGATGAATTACATGGGTCTCTTATAGCATATGAAATGAGAGCAGGTACAGAAAGTGACCAGCAAAAAAATGAAGCAGCCTTTAAAGCCATAAAGAAGACAAAAGACAAGGATAACGACCTTGATGAAGAAATAACAAATTTTGTAAGAAGGTTTTAGAAGGGAAGTGGAAGATACAAAGGTAAGTCTCCTCTCAAATTATTTAACTATGGTAGAATAGGACATATTGTTGAAAACTGCTACTATAAAAAGAAAAGTCTCAACAATAAAAAGATCTTATACTCCAAGGATGATAACATCTCCTTAGATGTGAGTGATGAAGAAGATAATGATGGAGGAGAAGTTCTCTTCATAACCCAAGAAACCCAAGATGATGATCACAAGAATTCTAAAGAAGAAGAAATCATTTGTGAAGAAGATTCAAACGAAGAAACCAACCTTGATTCCTTTTGGGGATACAAAGACAATGCATAAAGTGAACAAGAAGATGAGAATCTTGAAAAGTTGAAGCATGTTGAAAATGAAAATAGAAATCTTAGAAACACAAACATAATACTAAAAGGTGAATTGAGTAGTTGTGAAGAAGAGAATTACAAGCTTGAAAAGACCATTAATAGCTTGAAGGAACAATTAGAAGATTATGAGAAAATGAAAGAAGAATTGGATCACACAAAAGGGGAGCTACTATTGACAACAAAAAAGTTGAAGAAGTTCTAAAAAAGCCCTGAAAAATTAGATGAGATCCTTAGCAATCAAAGATCTCCAAATGACAAGATAGGACTAGGATACAATGATAGTTTGAAGACAACAAAACAAGAGAAGGAAGATGAAAATGATGAAACCAACACTCCAGAACAAGTGGAACAACAAGATAGAAGACTAGAATTCAGAAGGAATGAGCCATAAAGAAGATCCTCTCCCATCAGGTATGAAATAAATCATTATGAAGGAAACTACAGAAGAATAGATCGTGAACCCAGATGGACCACACCACAAAGAAGATCACTTACTCCCAGGTATCAAAATTTCTTTCTTGGACATTGTTATACTTGTGAAAATTTTGGACACGAGGCAATCAATTGTAGAATCAATGAAAGGAATAACTATGCAAGCTACATGAATGGTGAAAATAGTAGATATGGAAATGTTCGTAGACCTATCAATAGAAATTATAATCCATTTGACCCATTAATGGATCAAAATTTTGTATGTTA
>ML787798.1:481483-496986 GCA_009831015.1 Picea engelmannii | reverse complement strand
GTGTTATTTTAGTACAATTATTTTCTATGTATTGAAGTAACGATGAACAATATGTTAAAAATGATGTTTTTTACTACATTTTAAAAGTATGGAACAATAAATCAATTAAGGAGACAAAATTACATGAAAAAACATAATTTCAAGAAATAAATGGAAAAAAATATTTATAAGATTGAAAGGAGCATGGAAAAATTACTAAAAACATCGTTGAATAAAAAATAAAAATAAAAAAAATTAGAAAAAAAATTGAAAATACATGAAAGACAAGCATTTAAAAAAATAATGTGGAAACATTGTGGATCGAAAAATTTAAATATCAAAAAACCATCTAAAAAGGGAGGGGGGTGCTATCGGTAGCACCATTTTTAAAAACAGGGTAAAAAACTTGACCCCGCAAAAAACGAGAACTCTGTAGAGTTCTCGTTAAGTTAGTAACTATGTTCTACATGGCATGGCAAAGGAGAACATACAAAGCATTGGTAATGAACAAGTGAACCGAGGTCATAACGAGTACATTGAATAATGGTTCTGAGAAACTATTAGTTCACAACATTCCTTCACTCTTCAACAAATCTTGATAACATATCAATCAAAGGAGATGGTTTCTCATATTCTGGTATATATGTATATTTTTCAAACTTGAATATGAGTTTATCTGTGATCTTGTTATGCACATGGATCCACAGGAATTATTCATATACTTGAAATATATTTTGTTTTTCAAGCAAGTAGGATAGTGTAGAAGAATAAACGAATAAACAAAATAGTAAAGATAAAAATAAATCCATTTGTGAAAACCAATTTAATTGCGCAACTAGACATGAGTTTTTCTTGAAAACCAGGCAATTGGTAGGAAACATTCTCAATATGTTTTGCATGTTGGTTCAGTCTTATATTTTGGTTATTCCGATAAATATTTTTCTATGCTCGTACTGGATGATGTGGGATTCCTGAAGGCCCTCCTTCCAATAGGTTTTGACCCATCAAATGCAACACTTTATCTGGGATCGGGATCAAGAGATATTTGTAATGCCTTGGAACTTGTATGCCTCAATGACAGGTTTCCTTGTTGATAGAAGTGGGGATGCATTAATGTATCCTGACTATCAAATCCTCCATGTTACTCGATGCCAACACATTTATTCGTGCCTGGAAGGATGCATTAAGGGTACCTTGACTCTCATTGACACCAATGGTGAGTGATCTCACATTGGTTAAAGACATAGATTAATGGTCGGTAATCCAATGATTTCTTTCCATTCTTGACATCAAAACTTCCATTCACATGGTAAGAGTTGTACCAAGAATTCAGGTTTTGATGAATACTAATATGGTTTAATGGAATCAACAGTTGCATTTTTTTTCTACGTCCTACAAATAAAAAGGGAATCTTATACTAGTTGTATTACCATTCCTTGTAGCATAGTTTCTAGTTCCCTTTATTAGTATTCATGGTTGTTATTTGGCATTAGTTCCAATGATATTTGTTACATATAAAAAATGTGATCAACAAAACAAAGTTCATATTGAATTCAAAAAATAGATCATTTAAGTAGATGTATCTTTGCAAGAAACTCAACCCCAAACATCAACTTATGGGTATTTGATTCCAATTTACATTTTGCAACCATTCATCATGATCATGATTCAAAAACAATTTCACAAGAACTTTAATATTTAGAAAGTCCTCTCCTTTAAGACTACAACATGATTCAAATATCAAATCTCATAAGGATGCATGAGGACAGACATCATCCTCAATGTGGGGGAAAGAGACAAGATTGGGTTATCAATATCCTTCTATGGTTCCAGATGCAGATTCAGATCTCCTTCAAACATTCCTCAACATACCTATTTTGGCCCAAGCATCCAAGAACGCAGTATACATATTATTCTAATCATCATGATAACAAAGAGGTAAATTGGATTTCAAGCATTTCAGTATTTTATTTTTTCTTCATTATCAGGGTTTCTTTCAAATAAATTTCATAGAAGAAAATGGCACAAGATCATATCTTATTCTGACTTATGAATACGTTTTCAAGAAATTCTGTAGTTTTTTTTTACCTTTTGTAGCTTTAGAAACCTGTAACATACTATAGCTATAGAAACCTGTAGTAGACTATAGCTATAGAAACCTGTCACGAACTATTTATAGAGGCAATTTTTCCACATCATTTCCAAACAAATAAAGATAAACTAGGAAAATCGAAAATATGTCTTTTTTGCAGAATATGATAAATTGAGTAATAAGTAGGCAAAATTTCGAGAAACTTCATGATAAAGGATGCACGATCATGTTTTAAAACTGATTTAATAAAAATTTCTAGAATTTTTGGAAACAACTACAACCATCTTTCTGTAGAGGATTTGTAGTTTTGAAAGGTTGCACACATCCTAAGACTAGATCATGGCTTGGAGATGGTTTCAAATCAGTACCCGATGGCCATCCACCTATCAACCAAGATTTCTATCATTTTCCAAATTTGCTCAAATTACCAAGCATGAAATTCAAATATGGAGATTTGTTTTGCAACAGAGTTATATCTTCAATTGCATCTCCGATAAACTTCAACAAGATCAACATCATCTTCTTTAGCAGTAGAATCATCATCTTCTTCAACAAAATAAACTTCTTTAGCAACATCATCTTCTTCAACAAAATTAGCTTCTTCAACAACATTAGTCTCTTCATCAACATTAGTTTCAAATCATTTTCTTTTCCATCTTCACCAACATTCATCTTTAGTACCAGTACATTCTTTTATGCATCAATAAAATCACCAAACAAACATTGTACATTCACTCATGCTTCAGTTTAGTTCCATAGGTCACAAATGTTTGGGATATAGGTAAAATCACATAGGTAATGATTTCTTAAATCATTTTTGCAATTATATTTATGGATTATATAATATGGATAAATCCTAAACCTCAATGCATGCATACTCTATTTTCCTAAAAGCCTATCCCATCCTCTTACCAAATCCCTCAAATATGATTTTATTCCTCTAATAATCCCTCTGAAACCATATTCTAAATACTTGCTTTCTCATACATAAAAAAATCCAACTAATAGTTATATATGTATGTCAAAATTATATTTTGACATGCATTATAACAGAGAATTTTTGTAAAATTTGCATATCTTCATCGTTTTTCTCCATTTTCCCCTATGACAAGAGACTTAGGATTGATAGAAACTTCTATTATATTCATGACAAATATATACCAAGGAGTTTCGATGCAACAGATAAAAATATATGAGATCCAACATAAATACTCTTCGAATAAGGTGGTTGGGTATGTTGAATATGAAAGTTCTTATTGAGGCATTAAAGATACAACAAATCTGGCCTTGCTGGTTTTTCCCTCCATGGCTCTTCGTGACATTATTATTACCACCTTTGTGAGGCTATTTTCCCTTTCCATTCTAAATATAAACATAGTAAAGGTCTTGTACTAGTGGATTGGTCTTTTAAAAATGAATGCCTTCTACAATTATGCATTTCACATTCCATGGTATTTGTACATCGCGTAATGGAAAATACAAAAAGTTGTAGAATATTTGTTGAGAAAAAGGTCATAGAATCCCCTATGAGCTTCTTGATTCTTCCAAGTGTTAGCATTGAAATTCAAACTTTGAATGCTAAAGTGTAAGCTCAGTACCCATCAGAATGTAAAAGATAACTTTGGTTTTGAATAGATGGATCAACAATATGTATAAAGAAAGAGAGAGGGAAACAAATTGTAGATCAGTAGGCTACACCAATGGGAAATGGAGTCACAAACATCCCACTCATCTAAGGCACAAAAGCTACTTAACAAAAAACAATATTATATGCTGATAGGTGGAAGAAATGAAGAAGGAAAACATAAGATAGAATGTTCAATAAATAGAGATCCTCTTAATTCAATGAATCAACAAATACTTGAATATAAACAATGACTGAATTGCAAAATATAGCAGATCCTCTGTTGCTCAGGGATCCATAAATCATTGACAGCCTTTGATCCTCAAATCTGAAATATATTCAAATAAGAAGAAATATAAAAGAATAGTAACAATCTGAAATCACATCTCTCATGAGTCTCCAATAGCATTAATGCTTACAATCCTAAAATGCCCACAGGCTTACAAATGAACACACACAGAAAACTTCCTATTCCTACTCTCTCTAGTTTCTCTTGGCTCATCCCTCTCCCTTTCCAAGAGATATCTCCATATTTAAATATAAAATAACATCCAAATAACCAAACTAGTTTCAATCCCATCTCCTCCATTGGATTCTAAGCCTTGGATATAGGTGGCAACAGTCAAAGAGACAAAAATCCAACAAACTGCTGATTTTTAGGAATTTGTTGGAAGTC
The DNA here is from genome assembly GCA_009831015.1 of Picea engelmannii. Lineage (NCBI taxonomy): Eukaryota > Viridiplantae > Streptophyta > Pinopsida > Pinales > Pinaceae > Picea > Picea engelmannii. The sequence goes on along the minus strand of ML787798.1, from coordinate 492,615 downwards.
ATTAATAAATTGTTTCCACCTCTGCATGAGGCCTTTGATGGAGATAAATATTAGGTGAAGGTGTATCTTGATATCTAAATGATCCTTGAGAATCCATTTCAACTCTCCTTGACATGTGGAAACCTTCCAACAAGGCAAATATCAAAACTATGACCGCTACAGGAAATTAGTACGCAATGCCACTGTGCAAAGTACGCATCGCCTACTTATATATAAAATATAAAACACATCTTGAAAGAATGAGAGAGGTTTTTGTTATTTTCAATGTTTTGAACACAAACCTCCTCCAGTTTTCAAAAATACCTTCTCAATTGTTCACAATCAAATTTTAAAGTTAATGACTCAAAACTGGTAAAATAAGTCTACACAATTCGTTTTTTGCCAGAATATTACGCAGCGCCTGTAGGTAGCGCCATTGTGTTGTGTCTGTGTGTTGGTTTAGTTAGAATTGTAAAATAAATGCAGTTGCTTCAATATTTAACATGTGCAGAGTAATTAATGGTCTTTCATGATATCAAACCCCCTTTACTTAGATGCCTTGGTAGTGCAAAGAGGTAGTGTATTTTACCACTGAGGGAGTTGGTATTTGGAAAAACCTAAAACCCTGATAATTAAAATATTAGAATCCCTTCACCAACTATTTTTTCATATTGACACTTAACCTCACACTCTTTCTGGTAGAAAGAGGATCTTCAATTGACACAACAGACTTCTTGTTATTAGCATTAACACGCTTTTTCAGTGTAGTTGTCTTATCTATAAATGCTTGTTCTTGATACTTGGCACCTTAACCAATATTGTGCTAACATAGGCTCCATGGGTGATAGAGTCCTCCTTGTGAGGCTCTAATAACTCTTATATTTTCAGTGCCTTATCCTTTGGGCTTGTGGAGTCATGCTCTTCAACCTTTAACCTCTGCAATCTACTTTGAACTGTGACCTTCAGCTGAAACTAAATGAAAATGAAAACTGAAACTAACAAAAAATGATGAAAATGATGCTTGACCAATAATCTTATTGCACACACCTACTCTAATTATTGGGAAAATGAATCTTTCAAGTTACATGAAACACCCAATGAAGCCATTTCATCATTTTTTCAACTATTTGAATCTTTGAAATGTGCTTCCTTAAGCACCAGAGATAATTCATACTTGAAGGCACGTCAAAGAAACCTCTAGCAATACACTTTGCATTGAATAAATCAATGAGCCTTGGCCTACTTTCTTCTTCTAGTCAAGATGCAAATGGATCCTGATAAACATCATCAATACTTTCCCCTACAACATTGCTTTGTGTAAAAAGGAAAAGTATTGCATTAGGTCCTTCATCCACTGTTGTTGGTTGTTGTATGGCTTCCTGATTCTTTGATTCGTCCTCAATGCATATAGCCTTGGTCCACTCCAGGTCATGAGGTGTATTAGGAAAAAGGCTTAGTGATGCTTGTCTTTCTTTAATTTCAACCTTTCTCATCTGATCACGTGGCATTTGATCTTTGTTGCTTGATGAAACTGATCTTGTGTCTTCAAGAGGAATAGGGGGTTGATAGGGAAGTTCATCACAATTAGAAGTGCTTGGGAAACTAAATTCTTCTATATTATCTTCTGATTGTGAGGGATATTCATCATAGCTTGGCTTATGGTCCCAATTTCTCAATTTTTCACCCTCTAAAATTATATTATCATCTTTTTCAGCAACAAAAATATGACATGAGGGTTGAAACAAGCTATTGTTTCTTTTGATGGAAAGGGTACTTCTCTGATATAAGGTCTTCAACAGACTTCTCATGGAAATCATCTTCATAATCATCATACAAAGGTGAATCAATGACCATTTGATTATTAATGGATGAGGGGATTAGTGCAATAGCTGGGACAGCTGGTTGTTCAAGGAAAACATCCTCATAGTCATCAAAACTTGGCAAATCATGGCACATGGGTTCATTAACAATAGGAGGGACTAGTAAGATATGAATTTGGTCACGACAAGATGCAACACTATGCTCATGATGAAATAAATCTGAATCTAAATGACCTCTTGACTTAAATAATCAAGAAAACAAGGAGATAAGGAAATGATGGATTCTCCATATTGATCTTTCTCTTGGGGACCTAGATTTTGACATGAATGATGCATTTGTACTTCAAATTTAGGAAAAGAATTATGAAACTCATCATCTAAGTCCTGCTCTCTATAATCATCCCCTTCACCATCACTACTAGAGGAATCACTTGCTAAATCTTGAATATATGATGCATACCCCTCACAACAATTCTCAAAACGTATTTCAGCTGGATAAATTTTCTTGTAATGAGAATAAAAAACATCATGAAAGTCCTTCAAAGTGAAAATACTCTAAGCAGGGAGTGTTCAATACCATTTCCTCCCATCGCCTTCCAAAGAATACATGAACATTTTTATCAATATATATTCATGATGAATGTCAAGCTATTGCATCAAAACATGAAATTCATGAACATGCTCAACAGGGCTGTCATTTTCACCTTCATAAAATCTGGGTAGCAGATCTTGCCATTCATCAATTTGAGGCAGAGGGTGTGGATAAACATCTATGGATGAACAATTGAGTGGGGAAAACCTCCTGGATAGGATAGTCTTCATAGCCATTTTATTTGCCTCATCCCCAGTAGAGTCACCAACAGATTCTGAACAATGGAGTCGCCATGGTGAATGTGCAGTCTTGAAGGTGTCCAACTTCAGTCACCATCTAAAGCTGGAGATGTATAGTGTGGTTCTTCCGAGGGAGATTTTCAATCTGCTCAAATCCGTCCCCGACAACAACGCCAAAAATGTTAGCACTGAAAGTCACACTTTGACTGCTAAAGTGTACACTCAACACCCATCAGAATGTAAAAGATAACTTTGGTTTTGAATAGGTGGATCAACAATATGGATAAATAAGGAGAGAGGGAAGCAAACTGCATATCAGTAGGCTACACCAATGGGAAATGGAGTCACAAACATCCCACTCATTTAAGGCACAAAAGGTGCGTAACAGAAAACAAGATTATATGATGATAGGTGGAAGAAATGAAGAAGGAAAACATAATATAGAATGTTCAGTAAATAAAAATCCTCTCAATTCAATGAATCAACAAATACTTGAATATAAACAATGACTGATGGGCAAAATATAGCAGATCCTCTGTTGTTTAGGGATCCATAAATCATTGACAGCCTTTGATCCTCAAATCTGCAATATATTCAAATAAGAAGAAATATAAAAGAATAGTTACAATCTGAAATCACATCTCTCATGAGTCTCCAATATCATTAATGCTTACAATCCTAAAATGCCCACAGGCTTACAAATGAACACACACAGAAAACTGCCTATTTCTACTCTCTCGAGCTTCTCTTGGCTCATCCCTCTCCCTCTCCAAGAGATATATCCATATTTAAATAGAAAATAGCATCAAAATAACCAAAGGAGGTTCAATCCCATCTCCTCCATTGGATTCTAAGCCTTGGATATAGGTGGCAACAGTCAAAGAGACAAAAATCCAACAAACTGTTGATTTTCAGGAATTTGTTGGAAGTCATTAATAAATTGTTTCCACCTCTACATGAGGCCTTTGATGGAGATAAATCTTAGGTGAAGGTGTCCCTTGATATCTAAATGATATTTGAGAATCCATTTGAACTCTCCTTGACATGTGGAAACCTCCCAACAAGGCGAATATCAAAACTGTGACCGCTACAGGAAATTAGTACGCAACGCCACTGTGCAAAGTACACATCGCCTACATATATATAACATATCTCTCAAGAGAAAACACATCTTGAAAGAATGAGAGAGGTTTTTGTTATTTGGAATGTTTTGAACACAAACCTCCTCCATTTTTCAAAAATACCTTCTCAATTGTTCACAATCAAATTTTTAAGTTAATGACTCAAAAATGGTAAAATAACTCTACACAATTCGTTTTCTGCCAGAATATTACGCAGCGCCTTTAGGTAGCCCCACTGTGTTGCGTTTGTGTGTCTGTTTAGGTAGAATTGTAAAATAAATGTAGCACCTTAAATATTTAACATGTGCAGAGTAATTAATGGCCTTTCATGATATCAAACCCCCTTTACATAGATGCCTTGGCAGTGCAAAGAGGTAGTCTATTTTACCACTGAGGGAGTTGGTATTTGGAAAAACTTAAAACCCTAATAATTAAAAGATTAGAATCCCTTCACCAACTATTTTTTCATCTTGACACTTAACCTCACACTCTTTCTGGTAGAAAGAGGATCTTCAATTGACACAACAGACTTCTTGTTATTAGCATTAACACGCTTTTTCAGTGTAGTTGTGCTATCTGTAAATGCTTGTTCTTGATACTTGGCACCTTAACCAATATTGTCCTAACATAGGCTCCATGGGGGATAGAGTCCTCCCTGTGAGGCTCTAAGAACTCTTATAGTTTCAATGCCTTATCCTTTGGGCTTGTGGAGTCATGCTCTTCAACCTTTAACCTCTGCAATCTACTTTGAACTGTGACCTTCAGCTGAAACTAAATGAAAATGAAAACTGAAACTGACAAAAAAATGATGAAAACGATGCCTTACCAATAATATTATTGCACACACCTACTCTAATTATTCGGAAAATGAATCTTTCAAGTTACATGAAACACCCAATGAAGAAATTTCATCATTTTTTCAACTGTTTGAAGCTTTGAAATGTGCTTCCTTAAGCACCAGAGATAATTCTTACTTGAAGGCACATCAAAGAAACCTCTGGCAATACACTTTCCATTGAAGAAATCAATGAGCCTAGGCCCAATTTCTTCTTCCAGTCAATATGCAAATGGATCCTGATAAACATCATCAATACTTGCCCCTACAACATTGCTTTGTGTAAAAAGGAAAAGTATTGCATTAGGTCCTTCATCCACTGTTGTTGGTTGTTGTATGGCTTCCTGATTCTTTGATTCATCCTCAATGAAAATGGCCTTGGTCCACTCCTAGTCATGAGGTGTATTAGGAAAAAGGCTTAGTGATGCTTGTATTTCTTTAATTTCAACCTTTCTCATCTGATCACATGGCATTTGATCTTGGCTGCTTGATGAAACTGAGCTTGTGTCTTCAAGAGGAATAGGGGGTTGATAGGGAAGTTCATCACAATTAGAAGTTCTTGAGAAACTAAATTCTTCTATATTATCTTCTAATTGTGAGGGGTATTCATCATAGCTTGGCTTATGGTCCCAATTTCTCAGTTTTTCACCCTCTAAAATTATATTATCATCTTTTTCAGCAACAAAAATATGGCATGAGGGTTGAAACAAGCTATTGTTGCTTTGATGGAAAGGGTACTTCTCTGATATAAGGTCTTCAACAGACTACTCATGGAAATAATATTCATAATCATCATACAAAGGTGAATCAGTGACCATTTGACTATTAATGGCTGAGGGGATTAGTGCAATAGCTGGGACAACTGGTTGTTCAAGGAAAACATCCTCATAGTCATCAAAACTTGGCAAATCATGGCACATGGGTTCATTAACAATAGGAGGGACTGGTAAGATATGAATTTGGTCATGACAAGATGCAACACTATGCTCATGATGAAATAAATCTGAATCTAATATGACCTCTTGACTTAAAGAATGAAGAAAAGAAGGAGATAAGGAAATGATGGATTGTCCATATTTATCTTTCTGTTGGGGACCTAGATTTTGACATGAATGATGCACTTGTTCTTCAAATTTAGGAAAAGCATTATGAAACTCATCATCTAATTCATGCTCTCTATAATCATCCCCTTCACCATCACTACTAGAGGAATCACTTGCCAAATCTTGAATATATGATGCATACCCCTCACAACAATTCTCAAAAAGTCTTTCAGCTGGATAAATTTTCTTGCAATGAGAATAAAAAACATCATGAAAGTCCTTCAAAAAGAAAATACTTTAATCAAGGAGTGTTCTATACCATTTCCTCTCATCGCCTTCCAAAGAATACATGAACATTTTCATCAATATATCTTCATGATGAATGTCAAGCTATTGCATCAAAACATGAAATTCATGAACATGCTCAATAGGGCTGTCATTCTCACCTTCATAAAATCTAGGCAGTTGATCTTTCCATTCATCAATTTCAGGCACAGGGTGTGGATAACCTTATATGGATGAACAATTGAGTGGGGAAAACCTCTTGGATAGGATAGTCTTCATAGCCATTTTAATTTCCTCATCCCCAATGGAGTCACCAACAAATTCTGAACAATGGAGTCACCATGGTGAATGTGCAGTCTTGAAGGTGTCCAACTTTAGTCACCATCTAAAGCTGGAGATGTACAATGTGGTTCTTCCGAGGGAGCTTTTCAATCTGCTCAAATCCGTCCCCGACAACGACACCAAAAATGTTAGCACCGAAATTCACACTTTGAATGCTAAAGTGTAAGCTCATCACCCATCAAAATGTAAAAGATAACTTTGGTTTTGAATAGGTGGATCAGCAATATGGATTAATAAAGAGAGAGGGCAGCAAACTACAGATCAGTAGGCTACACCAATGGGCAATGGAGTCACAAACATCCCACTCGTCTAAGGCACAAAAGTTGTGTAACAGAAAACAAGATTATATGTTGATAGGTGGAAGAAATGAAGAAGAAAAACATAAGATAGAATGTTCAGTAAATAGAGATCCTCTCAATTCAATGAATCAACAAATACTTGAATATAAACAATGACTGATGGGAAAAATATAGCAGATCCTCTGCTGCTTAGGGATCCATAAATCATTGACAGCCTTTGATCCTCAAATCTGAAATATATTCAAATAAGAAGAAATATAAAAGAATAGTTAGAATCTAAAATCACATCTCTCATGAGTCTCTAATATCATTAATGCTTACAATCCTAAAATGCCCACAGGCTTACAAATGAACACACACATAAAACTGCCTATTCCTACTCTCTCTATCTTCTCTTGGCTCATCCCTCTCCCTCTCCAAGAGATATCTCCATATTTAAATAGAAACTATCATAAAAATAACCAAAGGAAGTTCAATCCCATATTCTCCATTGGATTCTAAGCCTTGGATATAGGTGGCAACAGTCAAAGAGACAAAAATCCAACAAACTGCTCATTTTCAGCAATTTGTTGGAAGTCATTAATAAATTGTTTCCACCTCTGCATGAGGCCTTTGATGGAGATAAATCTTAGGTGAAGGTGTCCCTTGATATCTAAATGATCCTTGAGAATCCATTTGAACTCTCCTTGACATGTGACAAACTCCCAACAAGGCGAATATCAAAACTATGACCGCTACAGGAAATTAGTACGCAACACCACTGTGCAAAGTACGCAATGCCTACTTCTATATAAACTATCTCTCAAGACAAAACCCATATTGAAATAATGAGAGAGTTTTATGTTATTTGGAATGTTGTGAACACAAACCTCCTCCATTTTTCAAAAATACCTTCTCAATTGTTCACAATCAAATTTTTAAGTTAATGACTCAAAACTAGTAAAATAACTATGCACAATTCGTTTTCTGCCAGAATATTACGCTGCGCCTGTAGGTAGCGCCACTGTGTTGCATCTGTGTGTCGGTTTAGGTATAATTGTAAAATAAATGTAGCACCTTCAGTATTGAACATGTGCAGAGTAATTAATGGCCTTTCATGATATCAAACCCCCTTTACTTAGATGCCTTGGCAGTGCAAAGAGGTAGTGTATTTTACCACTGAGGGAGCTGGTATTTGGAAAAACTTAAACCCTGATAATTAAAAGATTAGAAGCCCTTGACCAACTATTTTTTCATTTTGACACCTAACCCCACATTCTTTCTGGTAGAAAGAGGATCTTCAATTGACACAGCAGACTTCTTGTTATTAGCATTAACACACTTTTTCAGTGTAGTTGTCCTATCTGTAAATGCTTGTTCTTGATACTTGGCACCTTAACCAATATTTTCCTAACATAGGCTCCATGTGGGATAGAGTCCTCCCTATGAGGCTCTAAGAACTCTTTTAGTTTCAGTGTCTTATCCTTTGGGCTTATGGAGTCATGCTCTTCAACCTTTATCCTCTACAATCTACTTTGAACTATGACCTTCAACTGAATCTAAATGAAAATGAAAATTGAAACTGACAAAAAATGATGAAAATGATGCTTGACAAACAATCTTATTGCACACACCTACTCTAATTATTGGGAAAATGAAGCTTTCAAGTTACATGAAACACCCAATGAAGCCATTTCATCATTTTTTCAACTGTTTGAAGCTTTGAAATGTGCTTCCTTAAGCACCAGAGATAATTCTTACTTTAAGGAACGTCAAAGAAACCTCTGGAAATACACTTTCCATTGAAGAAATCAATGAGCCTAGGCCCACTTTCTTCTTCCAGTCAATATGCAAATGGATCCTGATAAACATCATCAATACTTGCTCCTGCAACATTGCTTTGTGTAAAAAGGAAAAGTACTGCATTAGGTCCTTCATCCATTGTTCTTGGTTGTTGTATGGCTTGTTGATTCTTTGATTCATCCTCAATGCATATGGCCTTGGTCCACTCCTGGTCATGAGGTGTATTAGGAAAAAGGCTTAGTGATTCTTGTATTTCTTTAATTTCAACCTTTCTCATCTGATCACATGGCATTTGATCTTGGCTGCTTGATGAAATTGAGCTTGTGTGTTCAAGAGGAATAGGGGGTTGATAGGGAAGTTGATCACAATTATAAGTGTTTGGGAAACTAAATTCTTCTATATTATCTTCTAATCGTGAGGGATATTCATCATAGCTTGGCTTATGGTCCCAATTTCTCATTTTTTCACCCTCTAAAATTATATTATCATCTTTTTCAGCAACAAAAATATGACATGAGGGTTGAAACAAGCTATTGTTGCTTTGATGGAAAGGGTACTTCTCTGATATAAGGTCTTCAACAGATTGCTCATGGAAATCATCTTCATAATCATCATACAAAGGTGAATCAATGACCATTTTACTATTAATGGCTGAGGGGATTAGTGCAATAGCTGGGACAACTGGTTCTTCAAGGAAAACATCCTCATAGTCATCAAAACTTGGCAAATCATGGCACATGGGTTCATTAACAATAGGAGGGACTGGTAAGATATTAATTTGGTCATGAAAAGATGCAACACTATGCTCATGATGAAATAAATCTGAATCTAAGATGACCTCTTGACTTAAAGAATCAAGAAAAGGAGGAGATAAGGAAATGATGGATTGTCCATATTGATCTTTCTCTTGGCGACCTAGATTTTGACATGAATGATGCATTTGTTCTTCAAATTTAGGAAAAGCATTATGAAACTCATCATATAAGTCTTTCTCTCTATAATCATCCCCTTCACCATCACTACTAGAGGAATCAGTTGCTTAATCTTGAATATATGATGCATACCCCTCACAACAATTCTCAAAAAGTCTTTTAGCTGGATAAATTTTCTTGCAATGAGAATAAAAACATCATGAAAGTCCTTCAAAGAGAAAATACTCTAAGAAGGGAGTGTTCTATACCATTTCCTCGGATCTCCTTCCAGAGAATACATGAACATTTTCATCAATATATCTTCATGATGAATGTCAAGCTATTGCATCAAAACATGAAATTCGTGAACATGCTCAATGGGGCTGTCATTCTCAGCTTCATAAAATATGGGCAACAGATCTTTCCATTCATCATTTTGAGGCACAGGGTGTGGATAACCATCTATGGATGAGCAATTGAGTGGGGCAAACCTCCTGGATAGTATAGTCTTCATAGCCATTTTATTTGGCTCATCCCCAGTGGAGTCACCAACAGATTCTGAACAATGGAGTCACCATGGTGAATGTGCAGTCTTGAAGGTGTCCGAATTTAGTCACCATTTAAAGATGGAGATGTACAGTGTGGTTCTTCTGATGGATCTTTTCAATCTACTCAAATCCGTCCCCGACAATGGCGCCAAAAATGTTAGCACTGAAAGTCACACTTTGATTGCTAAAGTGTAAGCTCAGTACCCATCAGAATGTAAAAGATAACTTTGGTTTTGAATAGGTGGATCAGCAATATGGATAAAGAAAGAGAGAGGGAAGCAAACTGTAGATCAGTAGGCTACACCAATGGGCAATGGAGTCACAAACATCCCACTCATCTAAGGCACAAAAGTTGTGTAATAGAAAACAAGATTATATGCTGACAGGTGGAAGAAATGAAGAAGGAAAACATAAGATAGAATGGTCAGTAAATAGAGATCCTCTCAATTCAATGAATCAACAAATACTTGAATATAAACAATGACTGATGGGAAAAATATTGCAGATCCTCTGCTGCTTAGGGATCCATAAATTATTGGCAGCCTTTGATCCTCAAATCTGCAATATATTCAAATAAGAAGAAATATAAAAGAATAGTTACAATCTGAAATCACATCTCTCATGAGTCTCCAATAGCATTATTGCTTACAATCCTAAAATGCCCACAGGCTTACAAATGAACACACACAGAAAACTGCCTATTCCTACTCTCTCTAGCTTCTCTTGGCTCATCTGTCTCCCTCTTGAAGAGATATCTCCATATTTAAATAGAAAATAGCATCCAAATAACCAAAGGAGGTTCAATCCCATCTCCTCCATTTGATTCTAAGCCTTGGATATAGGTGGAAACAGTCAAAGAGACAAAAATATAACAAACTGTTGATTTTCAAGAATTTGTTGGAAGTCATTAATAAATTGTTTCCACCTCTGCACGAGGCCTTTGATGGAGCCAAATTGTTATCACTGAAATTTCGTCAGCACATGGCGACAAGAACTCCACATCATCAAAACAGCAATGAAGTCATTCATGGCACTGAATTAAGTTCACAGCATTCCAGAAGGGTCAAAAACTATACCAAGTAGCCAAAAATTGAAGGGCGCTTTACAGCAGCTTGATGCGTGCGCATATGCGCGGGACAAAAACGTGTTATCAGCGCATGCGCGCTCCGACGCGCGCCTGTCAACACAAAAACCCGCGCATCTGCTAATACGGTGCATTAATTGCATAAGTCAGCCTCCCGACCGCCTATGGACCGGCCCCCGAGATGATTTGACCCTCGAATCAGGGTCGGCTCTGCAAATTCGGTGAATTAAATGACCTAAGTGAACCCTAAAC
>ML787798.1:457191-472531 GCA_009831015.1 Picea engelmannii | reverse complement strand
TCCATCAGGGGGCATCTGTTATCACTGAAATTTCGTCTGCACATGGCGACAAGAACTCCACATCATCAAAACAACAATGAAGTCATTCATGGCACTGAATTAAGTTCACAGCATTCCAGAAGGGTAAAAAACTATACCAAGTAGCCAAAAATTGAAGGGCGCTTTACAGCAGCTTGATGCGTGCGCATATGCGCGGGACAAAAACGTGTTATCAGCGCATGCGCACTCTGACGCGTTCCTGTCAACACAAAAACCCATGCATCTGCTAATACGGTGCATTAATTGCATAAGTCGGCCTCCCGACCGCCTATGGACCGGCCCCCGAGATGATTTGACCCTCGAATTAGGGTCGGCTCTGCAAATTCGGCGAATTAAATGACCTAAGTGAGCCCTAAATAGGTCCGTGTTCACACTGGAAGTTGGTTACGTGACCGCCTGGAAAAATGCTATAAATAGCCGTGAAGACTCACTGTTTCAACAGAGAATTCAAGGCATTGTTACGCTGTCCAGATCATTAAGAGCCCAGCCTTTGACAAACAATTCATCAGCAGTTTAACTCAGAGTTCTTCCATCACTCAGTTCAGTTCTATTCATTTTGTAAGGAAAGCATCGTGTTGAGGGCCCCGAAGGACCTTCCGCTGGAGGGAGAGGGAACCCCTATCTCTGTCTTCAGCGTGTGCTCTGGTTTCGCTAATAGATCAAGCCTGGAACCATTAATGACTCCCTTGTCTTATGTTTGATGTCTTTTTTTATTTTCGAATTGTTATTTGCTTTCAGTTGTTAGTTAGATTGTATGTAGTTTTGTTTTCTATTAACCCCTTTTGCTCCACAGCATCCTGTTCTGCCTTGATAAGCCCAACATGGCATGCTAGTGCTCCCATTTTTGCTCACCCGGCGACGATTCGAGAACGAACACAAATATTAGGTGAATTTGTCCCTAGATATATAAATGATCCTTGAGAATCCATTTGAACTCTCCTTGACATGTGGCAAACTCCCAACAAGGCGATTATCAAAACCGTGACCGTTACAGGAAATTAGTACGCAACGCCACTGTGCAAAGTACACAGTGCCTACTTCTATATAAAATATCTCTCAAGAAAACACAATATTGAAAGAATGAGAGAGTTTTTTTTTATTTGGAATTTTGTGAACACAAACCTCCTCTAGTTTCAAAAATACCTTCTCAATTGTTCACAATCAAATTTTTAAGTTAATGACTCAAAACTAGTAAAATAACTCTACACAATTATGCAGCGCTTCTAGGTAGCGCCATTGTGTTGCGTTTGTTTGTCAGTTTAGGTAGAATTGTAAAATAAATGTAGTGCCTTTAGTATTGAACATGTGCAGAGTAATTAATGTCCTTTCATGATATCAAACCCCCTTTACTTAGATGCCTTGACAGTGCAAAGAGGTAGTGTATTTTACCACTGAGGGAGTTGGTATTTGGAAAAACTTAAAACCCTGATAATTAAAAGATTAGAAGCCCTTCACCAACTATATTTTCATCTTCACACTTAACCTCACACTCTTTCTGGTAGACAGAGGATCTTCAATTGACACAACAGACTTCTTGTTATTAGCATTAACAGGGTTTTTCAGTGTAGTTGTTCTATCTGTAAATGCTTGTTCTTGATACTTGGCACCTTAACCAATATTGTCCTAAGATAGGCTCCATGGGGGATAGAGTCCTCCTTGTGAGGCTCTAATAACTCTTCTAGTTTCAGTGCCTTTTTCTTTAGGCTTGTGGAGTCATGCTCTTCAACCTTTAACCTCTGCAATCTACTTTGAACTGTGACCTTCAGCTGAAACTAAATGAAAATGAAAACTGAAATTGACAAAAAATGATGAAAACGATGCTTGACCAACAATCTTATTGCACACACCTACTCTAATTATTGGGAAAATGAATCTTTCAAGTTACATGAAACACCTAATGAAGCCATTTCATCATTTTTTCAACTGTTTGAAGCTTTGAAATGTGCTTCCTTAAGCACCAGAGATAATTCTTACTTGAAGGGACATCAAAGAAACCTCTATAAATACACTTTAAATTGAAGAAATAAATGAGACTAGGCTCACTTTCTTCTTCCAGTCAAGATGCAAATGGATCCTAATAAACAACATCAATACTTGCCCCTACAACATTTCTTTGTGTAAAAAGGAAAAGTATTGCATTAGGTCCTTCATCCATTGTTCTTGGTTGTTGTATGGCTTGTTGATTCTTTGATTCATCCTCAATGCATATGGCCTTGGTCCACTCCTAGTCATGAGGTGTATTAGGAAAAAGGCTTAGTGATGCTTGTCATTCTTTAATTTCAACCTTTCTCATCTGATCACATGGCATTTGATCTTGGTTGCTTGATGAAATTGAGCTTGTGTCTTCAAGAGGAATAGGGGGTTGATAGGGAAGTTCATCACAATTATAAGTTCTTGGGAAACTAGATTCTTCTATATTATCTTCTGATTGCGTGGGATATTAATCATAGCTTGGCTTATGGTCCCAATTTCTCAGTTTTTGACCCTCTAAAATTATATTATCATATTTTTCAGCAACAAAAATATGACATGAGGGTTGAAACAAGCTATTGTTGCTTTGATGGAAAGGGTACTTCTCTGATATAAGGTCTTCAACAGACTACTCATGGAAATCATCTTCATAATCATCAAACAAATGAGAAACAATGACCATTTGACTATTAATGGCTGAGGGGATTAGTGCAATAGCTGGGACAACTGGTTGTTCAAGGAAAACATCCTCATAGTCATCAAAACTTGGCAAATCATGGGACATGGGTTCATTAACAATAGGAGGGATTGGTAAGATATGAATTTGGTCATGACAAGTTGCAACACTATGCTCATGATGAAATAAATTTGAATCTAGGATGACCTCTTGACTTAAAGAATCAAGAAAAGGAGGAGATAAGGAAATGATGGATTGTCCATATTGATCTTTCTCTTGGGGACCTAGATTTTGACATGAATGATGCATTTGTTCTTCAAATTTAGGAAAAGCATTATGAAAATCATCATCTTAGTCCTGCTCTCTATAATCATCCCCTTCACCATCACTACTAGAGGAATCAGTTGCTTAATCTTGAATATATGATGCATACCCCTCACAACAATTCTCAAAAAGTCTTTCAGCTGGATAAATTTTCTTGCAATGAGAATAAAAAACATCATGAAAGTCCTTCAAAGAGAAAATACTCTAAGCAGGAAGTGTTTTATACCATTTCCTCCCATCGCCTTCCAAAGAATACATGAACATTTTCATCAATATATCTTCATGATGAATGTCAAGCTATTGCATCAAAACATGAAATTCATAAACATGCTCAACGGGGCTATCATTCTCATCTTCATAAAATATGGGCAGTAGATCTTTCCATTCATCAATTTGAGGCACAGGGTGTGGATAACCATCTATGGATGATCAATTGAGTGGGGCAAACCTCCTGGATAGTATAGTCTTCATAGCCATTTTATTTGCCTCATCCCTAGTGGAGTCACCAACAGATTCTGAACAATGGATTCACCATGGTGAATGTGCAGTATTGAAGGTGTACAACTTCAGTCACCATCTAAATCTAGAGATGTACAGTGTGATTCTTCCAAGGGATCTTTTCAATCTGCTCAAATCTGTCCCCGACAATGGCGCCAAAAATGTTAGCACTGAAAGTCACACTTTGACTGCTAAAGTGTAAGCTCAACACCCATCAGAATGTTAAAGAAAACTTTGGTTTTGAATAGGTGGATCAACAATATGGATAAAGAAAGAGAGAGGGCAATAAACTGCAGATCAGTAGGCTACACCAATGGGCAATGGAGACACAAACATCCCACTGATCTAAGGAACAAACATTGCGTAACATAAAACAAGATTATATGCTGATAGGTGGAAGAAATGAAGAAGGAAAACATAAGATAGAATGTTCAGCAAATAAATATCCTCTCAATTCAATGAATCAACAAATACTTGAATATAAACAATGACTGATGGGCTAAATATAGCAGATCCTTTGTTGCGTAGGGATCCATAAATCATTGACAGCCTTTGATCCTCAAATCTGCAATATATTCAAATAAGAAGAAATATAAAAGAATAGTTACAATCTGAAATCATATCTCTCATGAGTCTCAAATAGAATTAATGCTTACAATCCTAAAATGCCCACAGGCTTACAAATGAACACACACAGAAAACTGCCTATTCCTACTCTCTCTAGCTTCTCTTGGCTCATCCCTCTCCCTCTCCAAGAGATATCTCCATATTTAAATAGAAAATAGCATCCAAATAACCAAATGAGTTTCAATCCCATCTCCTCCATTGGATTCTAAGCCTTGGATATAGGTGGCAACAGTCAAAGAGACAAAAATCCAACAAACTGCTGATTTTCAGGAATTTGTTGGAAGTCATTAATAAATTGTTTCCACCTCTGCATGAGGCCTTTGATGGAGCTAAATCTTAGGTGAAGGTGTCAGTTGATCTCTAAATTATCCTTGAAAACCCATTTGAACTCTCCTTGACATGTGGCAAACTCCCAACAAGGAGAATATCAAAACTGTGACCGCTACAGGAAATTAGTACGCAGCGCCACTGTGCAACGTACACATCGCCTACTTCAATATAAAATATATCTCAAGAAAAAATACATATTGAAAGAATGAGAGAGGTTTTTTTTATTTGGAATGTTGTGAACACAAACCTCGTCCATTTTTAAAAAATACCTTCTCAATTGTTCAAAATCAAATTTTTAAGTTAATGACTCAAAACTAGTAAAATAACTCTGCACAATTCATTTTCTGCCAGAATATTACGCAGCGCCTGTAGGTAGCACCACTATGTTGCGTCTATGTGTCGGTTTAGGTAGAATTGTAAAATAAATGTAGTGCATTCAATATTGAACATGTGCAAAGTAATTAATGGCATTTCATGATATCAAACCCCCTTTACTTAGATGCCTTGGCAGTGCAAAGAGGTAGTGTATTTTACCACTGAGGGAGTTGGTATTTGGAAAACCTTAAAACCCTGATAATTAAAATATTAGAATCCCTTCACCAACTATTTTTTCATCTTGACACTTAACCTCACACTCTTTATGGTAGAAACAGGATCTTCAATTGACACAGTAGACTTCTTCTTATTAGCATTAACATGGTTTTTCAGTGTAGTTGTCCTATCTGTAAATGCTTGTTCTTGATACTTGCAACCTTAGCCAATATTGTCCTAACATAGGATCCATGGGGGATAGATTACTTCCTGTGAGGCTCTAAGAAATATTGTAGTTTCATTGCCTTATCCTTTGGGCTTGTGGAATCATGCTCTTCAACCTTTAACCTCTGCAATCTACTTTGAACTGTGACCTTCAACTGAAACTAAATGAAAATGAAAACTGAAAATGACAAAAAATGATGAAAACAATGCTTGACCAATAAGCTTATTGCACACACCTACTCTAATTATTGGGAAAATGAAGCTTTCAAGTTACATGAAACACCCAATGAAGCCATTTCATCTTTTTTTCAACTGTTTGAAGCTTTGAAATGTGCTTCCTTAAGCACCAGAGATAATTCTTACTTGAAGGCACGTCAAAGAAACCTCTGGCAATACACTTTCCATTGAAGAAATCAATGATCCTAGGCCCACTTTCTTCTTCCAGTCAAGATGCAAATGGATCCTGACAAACATCATCAATACTTGCCTTGTGTAAAAAGGAAAAGTATTGCATTAGGTCCTTCATCCATTGTTCTTGGTTGTTGTATGGCTTGTTGATTCTTTGATTCATCCTCAATGCATATGGCCTTGGTCCACTCCTGGTCATGATGTGTATTAGGAAAAAGTCTTAGTGATGCTTGTCTTTCTTTAATTTCAACCTTTCTCATCTGATCACATGGCATTTGATCTTGGCTGCTTGATGGTACTGAGCCCGTGTCTTCAAGAGGAATAGGGGGTTGATAGGGAAGTTCATGACAATTAGAAGTTCTTGGGAAACTAAATTCTTCTATATTATCTTTTGATTGTGAGGGATATTCATCATATCTTGGCTTATGGTCCTAATTTCTCAGTTTTTCACCCTCTAAAATTATATTATCATCTTTTTCAGCAACAAAAATATGACATGAGGGTTGAAACAAGCTATTATTGCTTTGATGGAAAGGGTACTTCTCTGATATAAGGTCTTCAACAGACTGCTCATGGAAATCATCTTCATAATCATCATACAAAGGTGAATCAATGACCATTTTAATATTAATGGCTGACGGGATTAGTGCAATAGTTGGGACAACTGGTTGTTCAAGGAAAACATCCTCATAGTCATCAAAACTTGGAAAATCATGGCACATGGGTTCATAAACAATAGGAGGGACTAGTAAGCTATGAATTTGGTCATGAAAAGCTGCAACACTATGCTCATGATGAAATAAATCTGAATCTAAGATGACCGTTTGACTTAAAGAATCAAGAAAATTAGGAGATAAGGAAATGATGGATTGTCCATATTGATCTTTCTCTTGGGGACCTAGATTTTGACATGAATGATGCATTTGTTCTTCAAATTTAGGAAAAGCATTATGAAACTCATCATCTAAGTCCTGCTTTCTATAATCATCCCCTTCACCATCACTACTAGAGGAATCACTTGCTGAATCTTGAATATATGATGGATACCCCTCACAACAATTCTCAAAAAGTCTTTCTGCTGGATAAATTTTCTTGCAATGAGAATAAAAAACATCATGAAAGTCCTTCAAAGATAAAATACTCTAAGAAGGGAGTGTTCTATACCATTGCCTCGCATCACCTTGCAATGAATACATGAACATTTTCATCAATATATCTTCATGATGAATGTCAAGTTGTTGCATCAAAACATGAAATTCATGAACATGCTCAACAGGGCAGTCATTCTCACCTTCATAAAATCTGGGAAACAAATCTTTCCATTCATCAATTTGAGGCACATGGTGTGGATAACCATCTATGGATGAGCAATTGAGTGGGGCAAACCTGCTGGATAAGATCATCTTCATATCCATTTTATTTGCCTCATCCCTAGTGGAGTCACCAAGAGATTCTGAACAATCGAGTCGCCATGGTGAATGTGCAGTCTTGAAGGTGTCCAACTTCAGTCACCATCTAAATATGGAGTTGTACAATTTCGTTCTTTCTAGGGAGTTTTTCAATATGCTCAAATATGTCCCCAGCAACGGCACCAAAAATTTTAGCACTGAAAGTCACACTTTGACTGCTAAAGTGTAAGCTCAACACCCATCAGAATGTAAAAGATAACTTTGGTTTTGAATAGGTGGATCAGAAATATGAATAAATAAAGAGAGAGGGCATCAAACTACAGATGAGTAGGTTACACCAATGGGCAATGGAGTCACAAACATCCCACTCATCTAAGGCACAAAAGTTGCGTAACAAAAAACAAGATTATATGCTGATAGGTGGAAGAAATGAAGAAGGAAAACATAAGATAGAATGTTCACTAAACATATATCCTCTCAATTCACTGAATCAACAAATACTTGAATATAAACAATGACCGATGGGAAAAATGCAACAGATCCTCTGCTGCTTAGGGATCCATAAATCATTAACATCCTTTGATTTTCAAATCTGCAATATATTCAAATATGAAGAAATATAAAATAAGAGTTACAATATGAAATCACAGATATCATGATTCTCTAATAGAAATAATTCTTACAATCCTAAAATTCCCACAGGCTTACAAATGAACACATAGAAAACCGCCTATTCCTACTCTCTCTAGCCTCTCTTGGCTCATCCCTCTACCTCTCCAAGAGATATCTACCTATTTAAATAGAAAATAGCATCCAAATAACCTAAGGATGTCTAATCCCATATTCTCCATTGGATTCTAAGCCTTGGAGATACGTGGCAACAGTCAAAGAGACAAAAATCCAACAAATTTCTGATTTTAAGGAATTTGTTGGAAGTCATTAATAAATTGTTTCCACATCATGCATGAGGCATTTGATGGAGATAAATATTAGGTGCAGGTGTCCCTTTATATATAACTAATCCTTTATAATCCATTCTAACTCTCCTTGACATGTGGTAACCTCCCAACAAGGCGAATATCAAAACCGTGACCGCTACAGGAAATTAGTACGCAGTGCCACTGTGTAGAGTACACAATGCCTACTTATATATCCAATATATCTAAAAAAAAAAAACATTTTAAAAACATGAGAGAGGTTTTTTTTATTTGGAATGTTATGAACAAAAACCTCCTCCAGTTTTGAAAAATACCTTCTCAGTTGTTCACAATCAAATTTTTAAGTTAATGACTCAAAACTGGTAAAATAACTCTGCACAATTCGTTTTCTGGCAGAATATTACACAGTGCCCGTAGGTAGCACAACTGTGTTGTGTATGTGTGTCAGTTTAGGTAGCATTGTAAAAACAATGCAACACCTCCAATCTTGAACATGTGCAGACTAATTAATGGCCTTTCATGATATCAAACACCCTTTACTTAGATGCCTTGGCAATGCAAAGAGGTAGTGTATTTTACCACTGAGGGAGCTGGTATTTGGAAAAACTTAAAACCGTGATAATTAAAATCTTAGAAGTGCTTCACCAACTATTTTTTCATCTTGACACTTAACCTCACACTCTTTCTGGTAGAAATAGGATCTTCAATTGACACAACAAACTTCTTGTTCTTAGCATTAACAGGCTTTTTGAGTGTAGTTGTACTATCTTTAAATGCTTGTTCTTGATACTTGGCACCTTAACCAATCATGTTCTAACACCAAGTATTCCACTCTCTTCAAAATGGATGTATTTTCAAGGCATTCACATAGAAACATTCAACTGCCCTTGCATGGGTATTTAATGCTCATCTGAAAGAACATCTCAAGACTACATTAAATGTGTTGGATCGTGTTGTGGGGACTGATTTATTAGATGAAAAAAATGTGTTGAAATGGAAAGTATTTTTGTGCTTGATTTTTTCTTTTTCTCTTTCTAGTTTATGTTACTAGAGAGAAGCAATGGTTGGCAGTATTAATGGCAGAGTTTGGAAATAATAGCAAGGATGTGCTTCTTAATATTTGGGTGATACATAGATAAATTTTATGGAAAGTTGCACTTATTGAGGATTGAAATGCAGTGATAAAGAAAGATGATGGAAACATAACGATCAATGTTACGACTGATTTGGATGTGCATGCAAGTGAAATTGATGATCACTTGCCAACTTTTGCTAGGAATTAAGTGGATCTCATTTTGAATCAGCATAGCCAGCCATCCTTTTGGAATGTTTAACCTCAACTTTTTGATATAATAAATTTATTTTATGATATTGGTCACCATGCATGGATTCAACGAAGGTTGAACATTGATTCATCCGCTCGAGGATGAAAAATATATGCTCATCAAGAACAATCTTTCATTCTGAGGAAGGTCCCTCTAGAAGAAAAATGGAAAGTAATAAGAACAAGTCACTCAATGATGTTCTTGAGATATTAAGGTCATTTTCATTTCATATAATCCATTTGATTCCTGAGCTAGGAAAGGTAATTAATTTTCCCTCTTGCCGTTAGGATGATTCTCCCACTATCAGTCCCACTTCCAAATTTGTTGCATCTACATTTGAAACCATCTTTATGGATGATTTGAACTTTGATGGTCATGCAAGTATATAATAGAGAGAGATTCTATGCTCAGTCAAAAGTCATTATTTGGGTAGGGTTGTCGATTTTATTTAGGTTTTTATTTTGGATAGATAAGAATCATGTAACCCTATTTTATTAAATAGTTTCTATGCCCATGGTGTGATCAAGTTGATACGAATTACATTCAAATATACTAGTAGATTACTTTGGACAATAATACAGAAACCTGTCTCAATGGAAACATATGGAGCCAATAGTGAGGAAAGTTAAAAGGCTTGGATATTTGGTACACTAGTAATTTTTTCAAGGTTGATAGATCACCTAGCGACACCTTATGTTTTCAAGTCTTCCTCATCACATTTCCTAGTACATCTTGTTTCCAAGGGTTTGATAGTGTTGTATGAACTATTGTTCGACATATTCTTGAGGATCCTCATATTCTTTGGGAAGCTATGGACTCAAAAAATTGGCATAGTCTTGTAGAAGATTTAAATCAAAACATAAGTGGAAAGTTTGTCAGGTTGAATGATTGGAGAAAGGCCTTATGTAATTTTCTCAAGAGATTAGGAGAATAGAAAAGGGAAAGAGAAGGAAAAGTTTTTAGATAAAGAAGTTGTTGGCAACCAAACCCATAAAATGGTATATGCTAAAAAAAATTAAGATCAGAATACTAAGAAACAATTTGGATAAGGAAAGAAGTAGACATCGACAAGCCTCAAGCTTAAACATTTTGATAGATGCCTCAAAAAAACTTAAGAAGGAAGGGGACACCATTTTTGAAATTTTGTTAGTAGAGTCATTTTGGTTGTACGAGGACATGCAACATATTCCATGTGGGGGAGATGTTGAGTCCTAAAAATGGACTCATTTTGTCACAACTCTATCCTATAGTCCCGTTCACATTACACTTTATTCCTATGCCTTGTTTGCATTACACTTTACTCCTTTTTTCCACTTAAGCATGCTGAGATACAAAATATACAAATTGAAGAGGGTTAGAGGTAAAATTGTCTATTCGTATGTGCGTTACATATTTATTAATGCACAATTGATTTAATTAATCATTATGTTAAATATTAGCTACAAAATCCTCCTATTCTGTGGAAACTCATATTTACAACTTTGTAGCCATTACTCAGACATGTTTCTATAGCCTATTTTTCCATCTATGGGGCTGCGGTCAGCATGGAAGAGAACCAGTTCATGTGGGAAGCATAAAATAGTTCCACAAAGATCATCCACCCATCCATTTGATCTATGGATCTTCCATCATGAAGCAAGGGTGACGTCAAACAGACTTGTTCCATAATAGAGAGATAATGTTTTGGGGTTAATGGAGAGAAAATAAAGGAGATTATTGAAAATAGGCCTCATGGTTTTTGTGCAAGATGAGGCCATTTAGATTTCATGCGAATGGTTTTCCAAAATTTTGAAGGATCTGGGATATCGAGTTGATTCTTTGAGCATATATTTTCTAGAAATGTAGTTGCAGACATGTTTGAGATATGTTTAATTTAGATCTAATCAATTATGTTCTTATTGTATAAATTTGAGTGGTCAAGATCCTCATAGGATCATCATTGTTATAATGTGTAATCAATTTGTTGTAAAAAATCATTTGTTGATTAATACAAGTCTCTGTTTACTTCCATATTCATGAGTTATTAATATGTGTTTTATAGAATTTAGTCTTATAAGGTTTAAGCTAAATAGCATACCTTGAATTAGGAAGCCCCCTGTGGAGGAGCACACTATTCCTTTCATTTTGGGTATTGTGATTTCATTTATTTAAGTTGTGTGATTTTCAGTTATGTTGTTTATTTTTTTGAAACAAATTCAACTTTGCTTTGCACAAAAGTAACTAATTTTTCAATTTCCAATTGAATAATCGATTGTTATGATCAACATGGAACTTCATGGTGTTAAGTGATTCAAGAAATATTATGACAACCCAGTATATTGTTGGTTATACATATTAGAATTAATTTTGTGTTCCTTAAAACTCTATTTTTCATTTCTATGTCCTTTTGTAGTTGAACGTAACTTTGTTTCTGCAGCTCAAACAATGAGTAAAATTCCTTATGCATCATAGTATAGATTAGAACTTGTACCTGCATATATTTTGGATTGCACTTCCTCAGTTTACGATCCCTAGGTTGATAATTTAATGTAGCACAGCTCAACTAGTTGAACTGACTGATATATTTCTCAAGGAATACATGGATTTATTTCCTCTGAAAGAAATGTAAGGTATTTGGTAAATTTCAAGAGTTTAAAGCTCTTGTGGAGAATCAAATAGAGAAGAAAATAAAGGTGTTGAGGATAGATAATAGTGGATATTTTTTAGGGAATGAATTTGAGGAATTATGTAAGAAATGTGGTATAGTAAGGAAAAATACTACTCCATACACACCTCAACATAATGGGGTTTCATAAAGTATGAATAGGATGTTGATGGAAAAAACAAGGATCATGCTCATTGTTGTCGAGTTAGGACAAGAATTTTAGACAGAGGCAATGGGTACTTGTAATATATCGTATGTATATTACAATGTCATTAATGTAATAATTATAATTTTAATGTAAAGTCACGTGTTTTTAGACAAAAAGATGTGAATCTACTCATTTCCGTGTATTTAATACACTTTGTTGTATATTGAATAGGATATCGAATAACAAATTTATAAAATATAAAATATATGTTTCATATATATCTAGGTTCATGCTTCCAAGTGGTATCAGAGCTTGGAATTTTTTTTACCAAATCCACTTGTTGATATATCATGGATACATATTCCAGAGATATAACCACCATACTTGATGAATTTCAGAATCAATTCATTGATTCAATAAATAAATTATTTGAAAAATGCAATTATGAACATGAGGATGCCACAAATAAATTAGAGAAGGAACACAATAAACTTCCCCAAAAGGAAAACCCCTCCCAAGCACCATCTAATTCAGTCGAATCTTCTTTCTAAAAATCAGAAATCAAAGCCTCAGCAGATCCTATCCTCAATTTGTTTATCTCAAAATCCAATAACATTTCGAATGATCAATATATTAATATATAGCTCAATCCATTTCCAGCTGATGTAGGGACAAAAACTGTGGACAATGAACTAGATTGGGAAAATGTCCTCTCTGATGAATAGTTAAATTTCAATGAAAATATTGAAACTGAAACTACTACTTCTTGGGATGCCTTATGTGGATATTCTTATCAAGGTTCTCCTTTCAATGATAATCCGAACAATCTTGATTCCTCACAGGTTGAGCCCTAGAACCAGATGTCTATGGATTCTGCAACATTGCTTCCATCGAATGATAGGTAGTCAGATCATCAAGTAGTGGATTCAACGAGTGACATGCCCTCATATAATTATGCATCAGTACAAAATAAACCTTAGCCTAAAACTGGAATTTTCCCATAAGGCTTGCAAGGGAAATAAATGGGAGTTGGTTCGCAACAGGATTTCTCATCCTCTTATAAATTAAATTTGTAGTTGTTTGCAAAGAATATGATGGATTGGGTGATACTGCAACCTGATCCACATTTCCAATCTTGTGAACTTATGTGGCATACTATCCATAAAAATGGTTTCCAAGACACAAAAATGGAGGTGCACTCCTATCTCGGGGAGAAAGTTCATGCATTCTTGCAAGTGATATTTTGTAGTATTGGAAATGTCATACCACAACCCAATTTAGTGCCAGAGATTATTTAATTTCCTCCTAGAAATACATAATACATGAAACATTAACTAAGGCATTACAACATGTTGCATGCCAAGGAAGGATTTTTTCTTCATCATGACTACATCTTGGTTAGCACACAATAAAGAGCCAAAATGAGCATGATATCTGATCCATTGTTTCCTGGACCTCTTACCAACACATTTCCTGAGAAAACATGCTTTAATAACAGTGAAACATTTAGAAATACTACACTCAATCCATGGAATGTCACTAACAATGCTCCACCTAGTAAAGGAGGATGAAAGAGTGTTGCACAATAGAGGCAAAGAACAAGCCAACTTCAATTGTCTGACTGTGCACAATACTTCCATCTTCTGGAAACTAAAGCCACTGAAAAGATGTCAATAGACTCCACAACTCTGAAGAATAGTTTTCTTAGATATGGTGTGCCTCATTGGACCTATACAAAGTTCAAAAGAATACAACATGAAATTTCCATATTTGCACATGACACAAATTAGAAGCTTCCATTTGATGAGTCAAATTTCAAGCAATTGAGACACCTCAGTTATGAACCCAATGACATGAATCTATCTAAGATGCCTTCAATTTTGAGAGACATGGAATTTGATGGAAGGTTGCATTCCCATAGATTTCAAATTTCTTCCATGAATCTTCAACAACTTAAATATTTGTGAATACTAAGGTTGGTTAACTTTGAAAAGTTGAAACTAGCATGGAGAAGGGTCAATTGACACTTCCACAAAGATTTAATCCATGTCTACATTTATTGAATAAAAGGGTTGGCCAACCATTCAATAATATTGGTATGGGAATCACATGTTATCTAGTAAAAGGGTTGGTCAAGCTGTCCTCAATCAATGTTTTCGATTATGGGGCATCTCGAGAAGGATATGTTAACCCTTCAATAAACATAGTTTTAATGTAATGGTTGTCGTAGTGAAATATATATTGACCCTTAATCAATGATGTTATTCTCATGTATTTGGGTTAATGAGAAGGGTGGGCCAATTCTTCTTCAGGAACATATTTTGTTGGACTGTTGGTTTGGACAACTGGTTGTCATTGATTTCAACCCTTGGAGAGTGATCTTAGAGATTGATGTCATCCCTTGGATAATTCCATAAGCCCCATATATGTGGACAAGATATTTGGATAGTTTTCTATCATCTGTATGATCGATATTGATGATGCATTAGTTGGGTACATTTGATGTAGTCTACATGTAGCCCTAGAGGTGTGGTTATGGGACCCAAATTTGATTAAGGAATAATTACATGAAGGACAGTGAAACTATAGGTAAGAATATCATGGATGGATAATACACTTTGTGTCATCTCTGGTGATATGTGGAACACCACGTGGTTCCTCACAGTTAGGGAGATATGACCTTGTGAAATTGGAAGCCCAAAAGAATGAGAAAGAAGCCCTATTTGGTTACAAGTCAATGAGTAAAAAGGAAAAAGTGGTTGTAACAAGAAAGTCAAGGATCCCTAAGATTAAGGAAAGAGGCTAACTAGTAAAAGTATAAATAACCCTCAAGGAGTCATTCACAAGTACACACTCACACACTTACATTGAATACC
The DNA here is from genome assembly GCA_009831015.1 of Picea engelmannii. Lineage (NCBI taxonomy): Eukaryota > Viridiplantae > Streptophyta > Pinopsida > Pinales > Pinaceae > Picea > Picea engelmannii. Next base: position 457,562 of record ML787798.1, on the reverse strand, counting down.
TATCTAGTGTTAGGATATTTAGACACTTAGGAGTTAGTTAAGATCTACTTGGTCTAATATGTCGTTAGGTAAAAGTGTGTTTCTTTAGTATGCATTAGTATGCATTTGTAGTTAGGAAATCCGACGGTCACGATATGTTCTCGACATAGAGTGATCTGACGGTTCATACTCTCCTCGATCTTAATGGCCATTGATCCATAGCTTAACACCCGATTGGTCCATGATCTATATTTAAAGAGCATGGAGGGTCATTTTTCGATGATCGATTGTGAGAAACTCTCTTGTAAAATCTCTCTGTAATCTTTTTCTTTGCATTAATAAACTGCTCCAAGTGGCCGCGTTGGCTGGGGCCGTGGATGTTTCCCCGTAGG
>ML787798.1:441459-451628 GCA_009831015.1 Picea engelmannii | reverse complement strand
TGGCCGCGTTGGCTGGGGCCGTGGATGTTTCCCCGTAGGGGTTTTACCACATGAAAACATCGGTGTGTTGATATTTGATCTGGTTATGTGAGTGGTTACTGAAGGTGTTCGTCCTCTGTTGGAATACCTGTGTTGTCGAACATCTAGTGAATTGTTATAGTCTAGTGATTTTGTTATGGTCTATTTTGGTAGTTTGGTGAATTTCACGGTAAGTATGAGGAAACAAGGAAGATACAGGAAAAGTGTGAAAGTATCAGAGCTGCAGAAGGAAAGGGTTTTTTAAAAACCCTAATTAATGAGATCCTCATGGGTTGTCCTATACATGACAAGTGAGGCATCCTCATAGGTCATCTAGTGTTTATCTAGCGAGGAACTTGTAGATTTGGGAAAATGTTAGTATTAGGTTGATGATTGATTGTGGAAGAAGCTACAGGTCAGATTATAGAGTAACATGTCAACTACAAGATCAGAGGTAAGGGTTAAGGCTTATGGTTTTGGTGTTATGGTACATGCATGGTGATGATAGCATGTGATTTGGTGCATCTTGGTAATGTGATGGTACATTGATTAGAGGTATTACTAGATGGTTTGGTTTATGGTTTAGTTACATGTTATGGTGCATATTTGAGGCTTGGTATATTGGGTTATGAGGTTGTATCTTGGTGATGTTGAGGAGCATTCTTGAGGCATGTGGTTGAGGGCCTTGGTATATGAATTGAGTCACATCATTAGATGTATGATGCATGTTGATTGAGGTCTGGTTGTTGAGATACATTGATGGTACATATGTTGGATACATTGGCACATGGTTTATGGTATTTGGTTGAGGCATATCATGAGTGATATTAAACTTGTTTGAGGTACATGGTTGGCATGTTCTATGGTTGATGATTTTATTGGTATAATACTTGTTGAAGCATAGCTTGGTTCTTGGTTTGGCACATGACCGAGGTGCATGTTGGACAATTGATGTTGGTATAGTGCTTGAGGCATATCTTGGTGATATTGGTATGATTGATGTACATGGTTGGTACATGGTATGGTACAGGTGTTGATGTGCATGGTTGGTAGATGGTTGGTACATATTAATGTGCATGTACATTGTTGGTACATGGTTGATGATACAGGTTTGGTTCATAGTTAATGCACTTGTTGTGGTACATGGTTGATGATACATTTTTTGTGCATGGTTGATGAACTTGTTGTGGTACATGGTTGATGGTATAGGTCGATGCATGGTTGATGCATGGTAAAAGTCGGTACTTGATTGACACACATATATTTTGATGGTATGTGGTGATATTGGTACATGATTGGTAGAGGAATGTGTTGGTGATGTTGAGAATGTTGTTTGAGATATGCTCTTTGTGATCTTGGAATGAATTGCATGAAAATGAGAGTGGATTTGGTTTCGTGGATTAGATAGTGATTGGTTGGACAAGATGTTGTGATAGTGATAGGCTGGATATAGTGATAGTGGCAATGATTGTGGTAGTGAAAAATATTCTACACTTATACTTTAGGTTGACAGGATGGGGAGAGGAAAGGGGCTTGTAGCGTCCTTCCGGTTAAAGCCAAAGAATTATGGATTTGGATCTTCCTTCAGGTTGGAGTCTGAGAACTAGGTGGATGTAGCCACCTTCTGGTTTGAGCCAAAGAACCTAGTGGGTTATAGCCAGATAATTTAGGGACTTGTAGCTTCTTTCAGATTAAAGCCTGTAAATAGGGGGTTGTACCCTACTTCCAGTTGCAACTAAAGAATTTGGAAGTTGGTGCTTCCTATGAATGAATTCTTGATATAGATAAGAAAACATTATGTGGTTTTCTCCCATTTGGGTTGCCACATAAATACTGGTGTACTTTGTTCTTGATGTGATGATGCTTATGTTTACATGCTTATGATACATATGATTGGATGCATTCATAGATGATACATATATATATATATATATATATATATTAAAAGTGGTATCAGTGATTGTACTGATTCACCCCCCCAGTCTCAGTATTCCAACTGTTAGGGTCCTAACCCGCACATAGGTAGATTAATATATTCGGATGTAATAAAGTTCAATATTAATAAGGCCTTTCAATAAAATAGAATAAGATGGATGTAAGAAGACCTAATAGAAGCTTCCACTTCTAGAAGGATCTTCCTCTAGATGCTTCTCTTGATAGACATATTTAGTAAAAATAAGGGTCGAGGGTATGAAAACCCTAGCTTGGAGATTATTGTAACAGAGCGTTGCTCGATTGGAGGTTTCCCCCTCGAAGAGGCCTCTGAACATTTCTTTCTGAATCAAACTTTTATTTCTGTTGTTGTTCTTATATCATTTCTGTGTTATTGTGGATATTATGTTGGATATATTACTGTTATTCTGCCATTTCTAGCATTTTATTTATGTTCTGCATATTTATTATATCTGGTATCTTGCAAGTGGTATCAGAGCACTTTCCTTGGCAGAAATTGTGGGAATTTTTTTTTCAAGGTAGAGACGTATTCCGTCGTCTTTAAACCACAGAGATATGTCATTACACACATAAACCCACAGTTGAGGGATTCATACACACAGGAAATACAAGTGGTTTTTAAGCGCACATCTGTTGGCCACCCTTGTAACCCCTGTTGGTATCCCTTCGAGTGGTAGCGCATCAGACAACACCTGTGTATGGATCGGACTAGATTTCCTGAAGCCCTCTTTATATAAACCTATCGGCCATCGGACTGCTATAGTTTCATCGAGAACAACACTTGGGAAGATACTCTCTAGTACCTGGGTAGTCGGGTAGTACAACTAAGGGTATGGTCTATCCTCCTTAGTTAGTGCCCTGAGATATTGAGTTGAGTACTACTGTTGGACCCCGAACATATATCAGAGAGCTATAGCATAGGGAAAAACCTTATCTGTAGAACCCTTGAATACCTAACCCTTGGGGGACAAAAACATAAACAAATTAAAAACAGACCAGATCTATTGTCGTGCAACTATGTTTGGGTTGCCAAGTAAATACACATCTATTTCTGGTTAAGCATTTGGGGATTTCATCACTGCAGTATTCTTCAGATCGGAGTATAACTCTGTAGGTTTAAAAAAAAAAGTTACAAAAAGAAAAAAACAAGTCTGGAAAAATTTTCACCATTATTTGAGACCTATTCCATTGGATTCATCTCTCCTCCCTTATCAAATTCATCCCTATCATTTTTCAACAAATTTTTTGACCCCGCCCGCCCCTTTTCAGTTCACCCATCCTCATGGCCCATACCCATAGCCAAGACCTCGAAGCTCGCTTCAACACCATGCAATCTGGTTTCCTAGAAACCCAAAAAGAAGTGAAACAACTCAGTGCTCTTGTTACCTCCATCGATTCATCCATCAATGCTACCATAAATACAACCATTTAGTCCTCAATGGAGGAAGTCAAACAAGAACTGACCACCCATCTTGAATCTGTCTTTGCATCACTCTGCACCAAACTGAAGATCCATATAGATGACCATTTATCTGAAGCACCTCCAAAGAATGAAGGTGAAATATCCTCCCATTCCCATACCTTTCAGTCCCATCACTTTCAACGTGACATACGCCTTCCGTGGGTGGACGTGACCAAATTTGATGGCTCGGACCCCACTGGTTGGGTAACCCAAATGGAACATTATTTCTCTTTATATGGCATTATAGATGACTTGGCCAAACTCTAGTATGGTGTTCTCCATCTAGATCAAGAATGTTGGCAATGGTGGCAATGGAGAAAAACTTCCTGTCAAGGGTATATTGCTTGGACCCAATTTGTGATTGATCTTTATAAATGATTTGACACAGACACCAACCATTTGGGCCATTTGACAAAGTTGAAACAATCTAGAACAGTAGAAGACTTCATATCTACCTTTGAATGCCTGGCTTTTCGAACAGAGGGCATGACTGATGCTTTCTTTCGAGAATGTTTTATTAGTGGCCTCAAGGAGGAGATTCATGCCCATGTCCTCATGGCTTGACCCTCAACTTGGGTGGAGGCTACCAAAAGAGCTAAAGAATCACAATAGGTTGTATCATCTCAAAACCAAAAACCCTCCTTTATCCCTCGCCCTAAACCCGTCACTCCCACTACTCCCGCTGCCCCATTAAAAATCCAAAAATTGACCAGGGATGAAATGGTTGAGCCCCAACTCAAAGGCCTTTGTTATAATTGTGATGACAAATATTTATCGGGCCACAAGTGTAAGGAACAAAATATTTTTATGGCCATCTCTAAGGAAATTTCAAAAGAGGATGTTGAAATTCCCCTTGTGTCTGAGTCACTTGAAAACACTGACATAACCCCTCCCTCAGACCCTCCCGAAGTAGAACGCGTCATTTCCCTCAATGCTCTCACTGGATTTTCCACTCCCCAAACCCTCAAGTTAATCGGTCACATCAAGCATCAGAAGGTCATCATAATGGTTGATAGTGGAGGCCCCCATAATTTTATTCATCGCCGCATTGCCCAAGAAACTCATTGCTACATCCACGCTGTCAACAATTACCAAATCATGATTGCCAATGGTGGTTCCATGAAATGTGGAGGGCGCTGTGAAAATGTGCGTCTCCAAATCGGTGACTACCACCTAAAATCCCATATGTTTTCTATCGACATAGGTGGTTGTGACATTGTGTTGGGTGCAGACTAGATAAGAACTTTGGGTCCCATTCTCATGGATTTTAAATCATTAACCATGCAATTCGACCAGGAAGGCCACCAATCTAAATTCTAAGGCATCACTGCTAGTTCACCTGAGGTCATTAGTTCCCATCGCATGGAAAAGCTGCTCAAAAAGGTCATTCTGGTGTCATTGCCCAACTCCATGCCATTCAAGCAACAGAAACACCCCCAGTGTCACATGACCTCCAAGCTCTCCTTTCTAAACATCAAATGGTATTTTCCACTCCCCAAGGCCTCCCTCTTTCCCGTGGTGTTCATGATCATTCCATTCCCCTTGTACCCAGAATCCTTCCTCCCAATATCCGTCCATATCGCCAACCCTTTTCACAAAAAAATGAAATTGAGAAAATGGTCCAGGAACTCCTTAATGCAGGCGTTATTTTCCCTAGTACGAGACCTTTCTCTTTTCCTGTAGTCATGGTTCTGAAGAAAGAAGGTTCTTGGAGAATGTGTCCTGACTTTCGTGCCCTCAACAAACTGACCATTAAAGACAAATTTCCCATTCCTGTTGTTGGAGTTGCCCCTGTTTTTAAATCCCTTCACAAGTTTCATTCTTAATGATTGAAATCTAAAAATGGTTTTCTTTTTTCCCTCTGAGATATCGATGAGCTCTGAAGCTTAATCACGCGAGCAGCGATGATTATTCCACTCTCGAAACAAGTCCTACCTGTCGTAAAATGTTTCCTTTCTCATTCTACTTCGGGATCTTGTAGATCGGATACTATAACTCATGCAGTTCACACGTCCCGAGTCACGAAACAATGAAGTCATTTTAGGTCTTCACTCAAAACACTAACGAGGGTAAATTTTTCCCCAACTCATGATTAAACATCATCGGGGTTTCGTGCCTCGACAATCGCCAAACCCAAAAATTTATTTTCATAAACCTCGATAGTCGAGAACACGAGTTCCTTATTTGAGTAACTCATGTCAAGGTTGAGGGTAAAAGCTAAAACGTGGTAAGAGATTCTCTCGGCATTTCACCACTCGGCATTGTCCTTTTTGAAGGTTTGACCGTCTAAACCCTGACTCGTGAAGTCATGATGCAGTTATAACATGATTAATTAATTACTTAATCTGAGATTATCTTCCATTTTAATTAAGACATGTTATCTCGATCTCGCGGTTTCGCAGCTCGGCATGTAAATCTCCCAGAACCTTATCTTCGAAGCCCCGAGTTGCGATGTGGCGAATATAATAATTATAAAATTAATCAAGCCCCAAATCGCGATTACCCTTAATTAATCAAAATCAATCTTCGCAGTCTCGGGTGTTAGAGACTCAAAATGTTAAAGGAAAATCCCCGATATAGCAAGTACCGAAACACTGTTAACAACGATAAAATTGAATTAATTAAGATAAATCAATGAATATCCCGTGCCTTGATGTTCGCATGATTTACGAGGTAGCCTTTTCCTCCATGCGCCAACTGAGAGTTTAAAACCGCCAAAATTTATGACATTGATGAGGAAATAGGGTAAATCGATGTATAAGATCAGATTTGTATGAGAGAATTTATTTCCAAATGTGATTTGACAGACTTGTTCTGAAAGGTACCGATTTTTTTGAGTATATATCAGAGTTGTATTTCATTATAACAGATGCATTTTCATAGCACGCAGAGGTCACCACCTCTGAGTAAACTGACTTCTGTATGTATATGCAGTTCTATTGCAGAAGAGCTAAAACGCAAGCTTCAGCCATGGCTCCGCGAAAAGCAGCAAAAGCGAATGTTGAGGTTTTAGGACAAGGCTCAGACAATGTCTCTGATAATTCGCCCCGAAGTATCAACTCAGTCCCGAATTGGTCATATGTTTCAGATATTCTGCAAGAAGAATTGGTGGATTATTCCGACAACTCCGACGACAATGAAATAGATGATTTAACCACCAAGTAAAAAATAGTCGTCCAATCCAGAATGCACATAGTAGCAGCCAGACCGTGGTTGCTTCCATATTATGATATGGTCCGATGGGCATTGGACCATGTGGACATACCGACCAGGACTATAATGAATGAGCAAAGAGTCACCATCGGGACTTTCAGGCCGGAGCATCTGCAAACCATGTATAAGCTGCCCGCGACGTCCGACCACACCTATGGCGCTGAGTTCTTGGAAGAATTCAAGGAGAAGGAATGCGAACAGTATGATAAAACCATGTCCAGTTTGATAAAGGATAGGGTTTCAAACACCGCGAAGTTTAGAGTTGATACCCACGACATATATTCAATCGCTTCGTTAGAACCGCAGTACAGATATGTGGCCATGATGACATGCCGGTTATATGGGAAAGAGGACACATCACATTTTTTCCTTGAGTGGGTGCCTCTAATGTTTCGGGTCGCCGAAGGTTGTTCCTTTAACTGGGCAAATATGCTTTCAGATAGCTTGACCAATCGGGTCACAGAGTATCGGGAGCAGAAGGAGAATGGGAAGGCATCGTCATTCTTCATGTCCGCGTACATTATGGACACAATTTGTTCTATGACACCATTTCCATTGATGAAATGGAGTTGGAATCCCGCCGAAGATGAACCCATACATGTATATCACGCAAAATTAGGGGAAAACAAGGCATAAAATTTTGCGTATGAAATTTTTAACTGGGTGATGGTGCCCCTGCATGTCACCATTTTTGGTCACCCTCCACCCCGGATCTCAGACAACATAGTAACAAATCTTAGCAGCATCGCAGACTGGTATGTAGAAGCTGAATTTTCCTACTTCAGAGTCTTCGGGGCTTCTGTTCGACCACATGCGCTGCCATTGTTCATTCCTGACAAGCTGGCTTGTCGCGATGTTTCCCGAAAAACGGTAATTGGCGGTGTGAGCAAAGAACTTAAAGGGTACTCGAAAAAGGTATGGTCATCATTTCCTGTTCGTTTGAATTCCTATTCTTTATTAGATTTTGGGCATGCCAAAGCCTAGGCAACAGCCCTGGAAGACCTAAATTTGGTCTCTATCGAATACAAGAAGCACGATCCACAGAGGGTCATGAGAAATCATTTGGATAATTGCGGGCTCAAGATATTTGAGCATGAGAATTCACCCTCAGATGACATTTTCTGAGGAGCGAGGTCCTATGAAGAAATTCTAGCCCGGATTCAATCCTTGGCACCCAAGGAAAGAGCCGATGTATTGAAGTTCCAGGAACATCGACGTAGCTGTCTTCCCGCTATGTTACGAGGTGAGGGTCCAGGTATTTCGAATACAAAATAGAAGGATGCCGAAGGTTCTAAATATGAAACTCCCGACCAAGGAAAACACTAGGACGAGGGGGAACAAATGAAGAATCTGAAAGCAGAGAAAAAGACTCCAGACCCGCCAAAGAAATAGAATACAGAGACAGAGATAAAGACTCCACAACCGCCAAAGAAACAAAATCTGGAGACAGAGATAAAGACTCTAGAACAGCCGAAGAAGCAGAGTCTGGTCGATATTCCAGGAAAATCTACGAAGAAGATTGGAGAACCCATCACATCAGTTACCCCCTTGCAGTCGACGCAGGGAAATATTGATGCAGGATGTATTTTCAACAAAGAGTTGAGGCCCATAAGAGTAGAAGAACTCCCTCCAAATGAGTTTTTCTTCAATAAAAAGAGAAAATCAGTAGTAAAAAGGGAATTCTACCAGGAAGGAGAGTTGATTGCCAAGAAGTGTAAAGTTATGACCGAGGGAAAGTATAAAAAGAATGAGAAATTCACCACTGAGATAGCAGGGACGCTAGGAGCCTATGCCTCGACGAATCAATTTTCAGTTGGGCTCCTAAAAAACCAACTTAAAAGAAAGAATTGCCTCATTAGGACCCTTGAATCCAGGTTGGCCACAGCAATAGAAACTGCTAAAGATTAGGTGAGCGTAGGAATAGAGCAGGCCAGATTGGTCGATAAGAACGAGATAGAGATGCTGAAAACTAAGCTCAAGAAAGCACAGCTGGTGGTCCGGGATGGTCGGATGCAAGCGAGCCAGCAGAGGAATTTGATCAAACAGCTGCAGGCTAGGGTGGAGATCGCCGAGGACAGAATGATAGACATCGGGATGTTCAAATCCTAGGCGATCGAGATTCGGAGAAAAGTCTTTGCGGCGCAACGAAATTTGCTCGCCAACGTAGAAGCGATTCGGGATAAATGTCTGTTGGTAAATCAGGTTTCCGATAACTTATCTGCCAGAGAAAAGGATGATAGCCACGAACAACAGGGTTTTGGCAGGTACTCCTAGGCTCACCATTTCAGAGAAAACCAGAGGAAACATCCTGTTAAAGGAATGGGAGCATAACATCGCCGAAGGCAAGTAGCAAGCCCAAAAGATAACCAACTCCTTGGAGGAGGCCTTTAATTCTATAGACAACGAGCTGCTAGGCATTGACAGCGGGTGCGATGTCGAGGGGCTAATGCAAATGAATGTGGAAAATATCTCGCTTGATCTGAAGGATAAATAAGAAAGAGATTCAACCGATATCTCTCAGATGACTATGGTGAACATAGTCCAAGTGGATAAATGCATGATTAAAACCAGCGCGCAATTATGCACCATCGACATCATCGATGGACAGATGGTGGACAGGCTGTAGCAGTTAGCCCGAGAATGTTACTTCTTCGAAGCCAACTTTCAAGCAGAACCATCGCGGCTAATATCTCAGCTGGTGGAAATATGTATCGCTTGTATCGAGCTCACGCAACGACAAACATCTGGCACCAAGTGAGAACAGAGTAGGAGAAATGGAATGATTGCACTCCCCCTTGTCATAACCAAAATGTTGTCACTATTGAGATTCTACCTTATTTGTAAAATTGTATAAATATATCACAGTAAGAAACAAACAAGGCTGGACCTTTTTGTGTCGTTTGTAATAGAGTTTTTTTACATTTGAGAGTTAATACAAGCAGATCTGAAGATTCTCAATTCCGTCATGACTGTGTTATACAATTTTTCTTCCTTGTATCTCATATTTCATTTCATTTCATATTTTTAACTGATGTGCTTCGTTACAATTTACTACAACCACTACTATAGCGAATGAATTTTGGTTTTCTGCATTTGTTTACTATTTTTCCTCTGTGCCAGCTATCAGTGGGTGTAAGACCAGTCTACATTCAGGATTCTACACATATTCTGCAAGATACCAGATATATAAAATATGCAGAACAGAAACGAAATGCTAGAAATGACAGAATAACAGTAAAATATCCAGCATAATCTTCACAATACATAGAAATGATATACGAAATAGCAACTGAAATAGCACTTTGAATCAAATAGAAATGTTCACAGGCCTCTTTGAGGGGGAAACCTCCAGTCGAGCAACACTCTATTACAATAATATACAAGCTAGGGTTCTCATACCCTCGACTCCTATTTATACTAAAAAGAAGCATCTAGAGGAAGATCCTTCTAGAAGCGGAAGCTTCTATTCGGTCTTCTTACATCCGCCTTATTCTATTTTATTGAAAGGTCTTATTAATATTGA
>ML787798.1:404719-436218 GCA_009831015.1 Picea engelmannii | reverse complement strand
GATCCTTCTAGAAGCGGAAGCTTCTATTAGGTCTTCTTACATCTGCCTTATTCTATTTTATTGAAAGGTCTTATTAATATTGACCTTTATTACATCCGAATACATTGATCTACCTATGTGCGGGTTAGGACCTTAACATATTCTCTGCTACATCGGTTAATTCCTTACATCTTTTCCTCTCCTGTTTATGTGTGATACTCTCCCTTGATAGGAGCCTTACACCATAGATAGTCAAGTGTTTTTTATCCCATCTCACACTTTTATTAAAATATAATACAGTTACGGGAACGATCCTTTGATTTTCATCCATATTTTATTTCTGAAACCGCAAATTCTCTTTTATACGACCAAATTGAGACATCACTAAATCCCTCTCTGAAGTTTTTTCCACTTTTATTGTTCCTCCATGACTGTCCCTGTACCAACAAAGCCTAACATCAAACCCGAAATATCGAACCAAACGTACATTGCCTTAAACCTCTTTGACACAATTCTTAAGACGAAAACTAACTAGACCGAACTTGAACGATCATGGGCATCCATTGAACAAGACATAACTATCTAGGAACAGTTGGAAGCCAGACAACGCCAACGAAGAAATATTCTTTAGTTTCCTTTTCCGAAGGTTGACGTTTCTCCCTTATCCACCTTTTACCCACTTTTGGATGCCTTGACACTTTACTTCTAAGCCTTAAGTACAGACTCAAGAACAACATCTTTCTGGCGCCGTTGCCGGGGACCGAAGTTACAAATTTTTTTTCCCTGGGAAAATGACATTTGTTTTTCGTTGAAAGTGTTACTCTTTGATAGTGAACAAAGAGTACACACCTTTTAAGTCTTTCTAAATCTTTCACTTGGCGACTCCACAAATAATAAACTAGCATTCGGTCAAAGGAATACCAGACAAAACCCGGATGGTAAGCAAATTACACCCGTTACCGATCCCGAAAAGATTCTAAAAGTGAGAGGCTCCCTCAAGTCAACCGCTGCAATTTACAAACCTAAAACCCCACCGTTGAAGACTAAAAGTTCTTCTGAACCCTCGACTTCGCTCAGTCCTCTCTTTGATATTAAAGTTTCAATGCCAAATTTCTCCGAAATTAGGAGTGATATTCTTCCAACGGTCCCTTTAATACACAAAGGAAAGGGCCCTATTGAAGGTTCGTCGAATTTTGACATACCACCTTTTCTTCAATTAAATTTCCCGACTTCACCAAATTCTGAAGAGTGTGTTACACACTCGGTTTCCACACCCGTAGGTTCTCCTGATTTCATCTCTTGCAAATCCGAGGAACCAAGTCCTCACGTTCCTTATCTTCTCTCGTCGGATTTCCCTTTTCACAAAGAAAACAAAGAGTCACTTTTAATTTTCCAAAACCCCCTTTATAACTTTCCACAAATAACGATGGCAACTGATGGAGGATGTGGAGGGTTTGTAGGAGGAGGTGGAGGGTTTGTAGGATGAGGTGGAGGGTTTATCGGAGGAGGAGGGGGAGGAGCCCCTCTAGGAGGAGCTGGAGGCCAAGGGCCTGCCCCCCCTCGCAGAGTTTTTGCAAAAGTTGCAGCCAGATATGCTCCCTTAGTATTGCCCGTCCCTCTACATGACCTTCCCGAAAATTACATAAAAAATCTACCAAAATTCACAGGAGAAGGGGATCTAACCGCGACAGAACATATTAATTTCTTCGATCAATTCGCTGACATTATAAGTATCGGGCATGAGGACGTATATTCGAGACTCCTTGTCCAAACCTTCGAAGTTCAGATCAGAACTTGGTTTTGGAGCCTACCCGCAGCTTCTATCTTGTCTTATGACACTTTGGAAGATGATTTCCTCAGACAATGGGGCGAGAGAAAAGACCATCTGTATTATTTAACCGAATTTGGGTCTTTAAGGAAAAAGAACTCAGAAAAATTCATGAAATTTATTCATATATTCAACAAACTGTACAATAAAATCCCAGCCGAGGTTAAACCGTCCCAACCTGCGGCCAAAGTAATTTTCGCTGGAGCTTTTGAACTGGATTTCACACTCCTTTTGCGACAGAGGAGGGGAGCCACCTTAAACTAAATGCAGGATGATGAGGTAGAGATAGAGTCTAATATGATGGCCTCGGGTAAGCTTAAAGATAAATTAGAAACTAGAAACCGAGAGGCCAAACGCTTTAGAGAACAAGCAGGTCCTTCAGGGTCAAATAGATCCGCAGACCATAGGGTGGACGATATGGCTAGGGTGATTAAAGAACTAGCAAATAAAATATCTAGAATGGAACTCGAGCAGGCTAAAGCTGACTCTTTCCCAAAAAAGGATTTCAAGAGGAACCCCAACCCCCCAACCCAACAAAGACAAATAAAAAATGAGGATCGAAAAATACAAGCTCCCTTAAAGAATGAAAATTTTATAGGAGCAAACTATTTTCAAGACTTCGGAGATTCGGATAATGATGTCATGAACTTCGGTGATGACTGCACTCAACTGTATCTAACTCGAGAAGACTATGAAAAATCTCTAAACATGCCACAACCGCCAAATAATGGTGAAGAAGGTGATCACACTGATCTCTGTGAATCTCAAACTGAAACTGAGATGATAATGGTTGAGTTTCAACCAAAATACAACCTAAGATCTAAGAGTAAGCCCACCTCAACTACTCAACCCAAGAAAATCCTTCAAAAAGGTCAAGCTTATGAGCCCCCTTCGGAAGAGACATTATTACCCAATAAAAAAACAAAAACGGTAAGCGCACAAGAGTCCGAAGTGGAAAAGGTTGAAACCCAAGCATAAGGAACCGAACCAGTAAATAAAGTTACATCTTCAACCAGGACCATGAGTGATAAAGCGGTCCAGACAAATAAGTCGGAAAGGAAAGATTCGGAAGTCTCAACCAAAGAAATAGACAAGGTCAGTGGAACTTTCAGTTTTGAATATGAGATAAATAAAATTAAGATACCAATCCCTTTGGTAGAATTAGCAAAAGACCCCATTTATCGGAAGAAAAATACCAAAGCGATGGGTGTCTCTGAACTAGAAATCCAGTCTGATGTTTTAAACCTGGAAGATGACAAACCTAACATCACCTTTGGTCCTCATTTTGAAGGGGCCAAAGACACCATAGCTCCCTTTTATATCACTCTGAATGTGTATGATCAACTGCTACACAATTTCATGTTAGACTCCGGAGCCTCCCATAACGTTATGCCCAAGATTATTATGGACAAGTTGGGTCTCCAGATCACCAGACCTTATGGAGATCTGTACTCTTTTGACTCAAGAAGGGTTAAGTGTATGGGAATGATAAAATATTTGGTAGTTACCCTGGCGTAGGTCCCGGTTAAGAGTATCCTGATGGATGTGGTTATCACAGATATTCCCCCTAAGTATGGCTTGCTGTTATCTAGGTCATGGGGAGCCAAGTTGGGGGGTTCTCTTCAGTTGGACATGACGTATGCCACAATCCCTGTGTTCGGTGGTCAGTTCACTCGGTATTGACAGGCGAAATTGACCGTCCGTCAACTGGAAGAGTGGGACCGATCCGGGGTTGTCTAATAACTCAAGCCGTTTGGGATGAACCACCCTGACGGGTTTAGCGGCTCCATTAGTTGATCTAAGGTCCTAAGAAAACAAAAAAAGAAAAACTATTCTAAACTAACTAATCTAACTAAAACTAACTATTAAACAAACAAAACTAATATAACTAAAATAACTATTAAAACAAACTAAATTAATCTAACTAAAATAACTATTAAAACAAACTAAACTAATCTAACTAAAATACTTATTAAAACAAACTAAACTAATCTAACTATTCTATATATACAATCTACTAACTACTACTATACTAACTCTAACTAATTAACTATCTAACTAAACATATATCTAACTAAACTACTTAAATTATACTAAAAAAATTAACAAAAATAAATCACAAACTGACCTGGAAAAACGCTCCAGATTTGTCCTATGTATGATGATTTTCTCAGTTGATCGGAGGGAGGAAACCCGCACCGAATTGTCCAGAAGATTCTCATAAACAATAAGCTGCAGTGCTCTTCAAATATGATTACAGGACAAACAAGACATAAAATATACAACAATCTTATGATTTATAAATCTTCACAGTTAGATAAACCTGTATGCAAAGATCTATACAAAGTGATTCAATTAACGAAGAAGAGAAATATGTGATTCATTAACTGAAACCAAGTAATTGTTGTACTTTTAAAATGATGAAAGAAATCAGATATGGATAAGACATTAATTAAATCATATCATTCTGCAATAGACTATGATAGCTAAAGTAGTCTATAATCAACTGCAAATGACATGCATAAACTTGAAACAAAAGATTGATATATTGAAAGCGAAAGCTGTAGAAAAACATCAACTCTTGTCTCAGTTTGTATTAGACATCCATAACTTGGTTCTCCCACAAGTGAGGATACTCCTTATTACAAAAAAATAATAAGTATTTAAAGACCTTCTACAAGGTAAAACATCCCTGTAGAAGTTATCAAAACTGTTTACATAAAATCTGGGAAGATATCCCAAGTCTGACTAAACTAGGAACCTAAAATAAAACTAAAACACACAAATATCTCCTAGACTGTCCAACATGCCCAATGCAATTCGGATGTACCTGAAAAGGGTTAAAAATGGACAAGTTAGAAGGGTATTTTATTAATAAAATGATAAAAAAAATTAATTCTATAGACTAGCTACAGAATCTTACGATTCTGTAGCTGGTCTAAATCAGACACAGAATCAACATAAGAATCAATTCAAATCTTTTAAAGAATTAAATTCAACTATTTACAAGTACCTAATAGCTAATTGAAAGACAAACGAATCATTCAAATTGAGATTGCTATACTAATTCGAGATTAAAACAAAACTAAAATCAAATGACTATAGAGATGCATATACTTTGTTTCGTTTGTTACCACAAAGTCGGGTGAACAGAATCATAATCAAATAGTAATGAAATCATTTCATATCAACTGAAATCGATACAATTAAAACAAATCGCAGGAAATTATTATGCTACCTCATAAATAGGAGACACGATCGAATCTAAACAAGCTCATTTTCAAATCGACATAACTGTATTGACATAACAAATGATCCATGCCCTGAGCGAATTAAATCAAAACTGGCACGTGAATGTTCATTAACGAAATCATAACAGGATCAATTAGTTGATAATATGATTCGTAAGAGTTGTCTGATCGTTCGTTATTGCAAATTGGGGTAGACAAAATCAATCACAAAATCATCTCTTGAATTCATTTTGAAACGACTATTACCTGAATTTCCTCATACGAATTTGACAAAAATAACATAAGTCGGTCTGAGTTAACAAACTCATTTGAAAATTAAAATTAACAGAGCTGCAATCAAGTCTATTTTGATACGAATACAACTTATAAAATCGATCATACTAACTGAAGACACACAACAATCCAATCAAGCGAATCGAACAACTGGAGTTTAACATAGTTGTCGTGAATCAAAACCGTTCCATGATCCGGGCGTATTTGCACAGGCTTAAATGAGAATATTGTTTTCATGAAAAATAGAGTCGTTCTTTCCAAATCATTGTCAATCAGAGTTGTATTCCCAATTTAGAAGATTACATGACACAACATATTAAAAGATCGTAACAACCAAACTCACGAAATCGTTTCAAAAATCAAATCATCAAAACTCAATTAGGGTCGATGTGATCCGACTACAACGAAATCATACCAAATGAAAATATGATCGTGCTCTAAATTTAGCATGAAAACCTCTTGTTCAATTTGGATACAAACAAATCGAATCGAAAGCAAACCATCGATTTCATTAACTCAATAGACAAACGAATCAAATCCTATGAAAATCTATCAGTGGCTAAACTGGGTATGAGCAAATCGTGTATCCAGATCAAAAATTCATTTATTTTTAGCAAAGCGAAAACAATGTACAGGATGAACAACATTATGACAGAGCCATTTCGAATGATATACAGAGCTATTTGAAAACCAAATTCAAATCATTATATTAATACTGGTCGTTCAAAAAATTAAAATGATATCAAAATTCATACCTATATGACGAGCAGACGGCTTGATCATGACATTTTGGAGTTGACAACAGCTGTAGCTGATTCAACATTCCAAAAAATGATGGAACCAATAGTTTTCTTCTTCCTATCATTTGCTTGAAGTTTGTCTCTTTGGCTGGTCAACACTGCAACTTGGTTTTCCAACGCTTTGACTTTCGATTGAAGTAAGGGAACATCTATATAGTATCATTCCAACCACAAATCACATTGGTCACATGACGAATGTCCGGGCTTCGAAGATGCAGGTGAGGGTTTGGTTACATTTCCTAGGGTTTCGTTAGGCAGTTCGATTCCTGGGTAACTGGGATTTTTTCTTAGGCAAGGGGGAAGATTCGAAACGAAGTCATAAGGTGGCTCGGAGCAAAGGCCCTGTGAGTAAGGGTACTCACTAGCTAGGAAGCGTTCTATGTCAGAGTCTGAATCCTCACTAAGGACTATGGGCTTCTGCTCAACACTAGGTTTAGGATTATTTCTAACCATTCTCAAGATAAGCCGAGCATTATTTTTTCCTTTGCCATCAACAGTAGGGTTACCTCTAACCTTTTTTCTCACAGGATTTTTTATAGCCTCAACCTTCTCAGTTATAACGTCTGGTAAGTCAATATCAGGGTCGACCGAAGGCTTAGGAGAGGGTAGTAGGACATGGAAGGGAACAAGTGGCCCGACCTTGGTTTCATTAACCACAGGCTTGTCAATCTGGATAGGGTATGTATCATCAAAACTATTTTGAGCAATAAAATCTCACCAGCTATCACCGTGGAGACTTAAGTGATGAACAATGATAAGTTTAATTAGTCCATGGTGGAACAGGATACTATCGGCCTTCTCCCTTTTAAACCTTTTTGACATTTTGTACAGGCTACACTGGAAGTAGAAAAGCATATTCAATGGATACCCTATAAAATTCATTAACAAATGCAGGTGGTAGAGAAAAATGAGTCCATATCGACCCTCACAGGTCATGAATTGTTTAACTACTATCAAAAGGTCATGCCATCATTTTTTAAGCATGGAAATGGGCATACCTCTGTCACAGGATGTGACCTTTCGTGAGATGAACAGTAGTGGCCATGGCACCTCTTCCACCTTAGAATTTTTGAACCAACGTTGGCCCGTGGCTACTAACCCGGTGGCAGAGCTAATAAACTCTTCACTGATTTCCAACTGAATGTCTCCCACCTTGGCTCTACAACCATCAAAAGTCAGGGCGAACTGTTGTGCAACAAATAAATTAAAACCCTCAAACCTCTGCACGAAGGTGAGCCAACTGTTATCCTCTAAGTCTTTCCGGGCATTGTCGAATAGTAGAAAGGCTTGGCTACCATTCGACTCAATTTGCACCACCGGTGCCATGGAGCCGAGCACACGGTGAACGACCCAGGGTTTGGATCATAGAATACATAGGAGCAGAGTGCACGAAGGGTTACCCGAGCTAACAGAGGTGAAATAGGGATAAGGGATAGGAATTAATGACATCGTGCGAAGGTGGTGGAGCTTATTTCTGCCATGCATAATAGTTATTGCCAAGGTACAACCGCCGACGCTTATAGCTGTTCAACCCACTATTGTATAGTTCAAAAATCATGTCACTTTCCCGACCAATGAAATCAATGGTAAGTGTATAAACCAATGTGCGCAATCAAAGTTATGCCATAGTTTTAAACACCCAACATACAAATCGAAACCAATACCAATGTTTTGACTATGTGACATGCGTTGTAGCAATTCATATCAAGAGTTTAACCAATGTGCCAATGCGTTTTGAACTAGGTGTCATATCAAATGACATATATCAAGGGTTTAACCATAACACTTATATATCTTTATGAAACCAATGTTCAAGTAGATCAAATCAAAGAACATACAAATCCAATTGCCAATGCATCACAAACTTAATGAAACAAAATTACGCAATCAATCGAAGAATGAGTACATATCAAAAGGTCTTGCCAACTGTATAATGATAAGTGAAATGTAAGCACAATGGGCATATCGACAAGAAGGATAACAACAATTCAATAATGATTCTAATGTGACTTCGAAAGACCAAGTTTTCATGCTTACAATTGTGAAAACAAAAACGAAGGTAAATGTGCAAATGTCGCAAAAATAAAAGTGTAATTTATTTGAAAATTGCGATGAAAAATTGATGTTTGAAAAACATTGGTGTAGGCAGCTTATAAGACAATGGAAAAATGTGAATTGGCTGCCAACAATGGCGACACATGGGTAGAAGCAGTTATCTCTGCCAAAAGGAACAAATTCAGATTAGGACAACAAAGATAATTCCAACTCAAAAATAACAACCAGAAAATCGTATAAACATCATCATTAACCAATTATTCAAGCACTGTTTTAAAAGATGAAAACCGATAACATTCTTAAGACCAGCGAATCACGATATTAAAGATAAAATCTCCAATACTGTTGACAGATCCACTGCTACCAGCAGGCGTCCATAGCCTCGACAGGGTTTCCATTTAACCCACTCTGACATCTGTATCCTGCCAAGAAGTTCTGGATCAGAATAAAGGACATTAAAGAGGATTCTTATTTGCCAATTTTCATATACCTGACATTTCGTCGCTGCCAGTGGGCCTGTTCAGTACCCCGACGAAGTTGTCTTGGCGTCATGCATGCATTTACCTGCTGCCAATAGACCTGTTCAGCATCCCGACGGGTTTACAAGCACTTCCCACAACTCTTATTAATAATTTATTTTATTTTATTTTATTTTATTTATTTATTTATTTTTATAGATATATAGCTGAGCGAGGTGACGCTGAAAATCATGATAATTTAACATATAATTTTATTTTTTTTAGACCTCATCAGAATTTTTTTAGAACTGTCCTTTATTGGGATCCAGAGATGTTTCATTTACAAAAAAAACTTCCTAAGACAGGGATACGTCTTTCGAGTCATTCCCTTAAGGAATAGGGACAGCGTAAAAATATAATAGATGATCATGACAAGCTTTGGTCAGAGATTGAAATCAGTCAACTTCTTTCAAACAACATACTTTTTCCAACATAGATATAAATTTCAAAAATATACTATTGATGTTTGTGCAAATTTCTCAGAAGTTATTTCAGTGAAGGAATTTTCTATTTTCTTTACCTGAATAGCTCGGTATACAGGTATGTGTATTTGAAAGAAAACACAAACTGATAAATTCAAAGAAAATAAAAAACAAAAAGGCAAACGAAAAAGCAAACAAAAGCAAAATATGTACATAATATACAAGGGTTGTCATCAAGCAAAGTATCTTTTCAGGGCTTGGCCATTCACCGAATAGGTGTCAAGCTGACCCTCAATATTCTGCAATCGAAAAGAACTGGGACCCAACTTTTTAGCAATTAAAAACAGTCCAAGCCATAAGTTTTGAAATTTAGTGTGTTCTCCCTTTCCCTCATGCGGTTTGTCCCATTTCAGGATGAGGTCGCCTACTTCGAAATTCCTATCAGAAGGAGAGTTAGAATCGAACCAACTTTTAACCAATAGTTGATGCTGATCTAACTTACGTTTAGCTTGGGCTCTTACCTCTTCTAGCTTCATCAAAGTGTTAATTCGGTTTTCCAAAGGGGGACAATCTTCGTCTCAGACTTTATGTGAAAACTGAAGTGAAGGAAGAAGAATGTGACGTGGCAGAATTGCTTCTCTGCCATAAACAAGAAAAAAGGGGGAGTTACCTACAACAGCTTTTGGCATTACCCTATCAACCCACAACACGTTTAGCAGTGCATTGTGCCAATTCTTGTGATTTTCAACCACCGTTCTCTTGATGATTTTAATTAAGTTCTTGTTTGTTGATTCTGCCAATCTGTTGCCCTGAGGGTAATAGCTAGCAGAATACTTCAATTTAATTCCTTTTTCCAGATCGAACTCACTCATTTCAAGAGAGGAAAAGTAAGAAGCATTATCGAATACTAAACAATCAGGGATACCAAAACGAGTGATAATATTCGAATTTAGAAAGGCAATTACCTGACTGGTGTTGACAGTTCTTAACGCAGCAGCTTCAGACCATCGGGTAAAGTAATCTGTGGCTGTCACAATAAACTTGTGCTGTTGTGAGGACGGGGGGTTGATTGGACCTATGATATCAAGGCCCCACTGCTGAAAAGGAGAATCTACCGAAATGGGCTGCAAAGGAAAGGCTGGTTTTTGTAACCGCCCTGATGCTTTCTGACAAATGATACATTTATGACACAAGGCATGGGCGTCTCTAAAAAATGTGGGATAGTAATAATCATCTCTTAAAACCTTATGGGCAGTGGTGTCACCACAAAAATGACCACCATCTTCTCCTACATGCAACTCTAGCAAGATTTTTTCTTCTTCGTCTTTTTCAAGACAACGCATCAATACGCCGTCAAAATTTTGACGAAACAGAACACCATTAACCAGATGAAAGGAGGTAGACTTTAATCTCAACGATCTTCTTTTAGAGGGGTCCAGGTGATGGGGGGATGACCCATGTTAAAGACAGAATCTTATATCGTCATACCAAGGACTGACAGAGTTTTGTGCGCAACAGATTAAACTTTGATCGCTTTGTCCTAGGTTTGACGTATCGCTTTCTTCTTGCTGTCCTACTGCTGAATCAGCAACTAACTTGCATAACCCTTGGCCTCTCACTATCTGAGCTGGTGTGACTTCTAAGTCATACTCCTGCAAAGAGGTGACTCAGTTGGCCCTCTTTTCACCTAGTTCCTTCTGCACTAACAGGTTCCTTATGGTTGGGTAGGGGACAATAAATTTTGCCCTAGACTTCAAAAGATAGGACGGGAAGTGCTTAACTGCTTTGACAACAGCGTAGGCTTGTCGATCTACCGTTGGGTAATTAATTTCATTTCCTTTGAAAGAGGAGCTCATAAAGGCAATGGGTACTTCATTCTTCTCGACATTCTTTTGGGTTAAGACGACGGCATAGGAACGGTCAGAGGAAAAAGTGTAGAGTGTAAAGTCTTGAGAAAAATCTGGGCTCATGAGAGACAGAGCGTATATTATGGCCTTCTTTATTGCATTAAAATATTGACTTTCTAGGGGTCCCCAGTGATATTGGGTGTCTTTCTTAATCAAATTCAAAAGGCATTTTGCGATAAGCATAAGTGCCCCACAGAGTACAAAAGGTAGTTTTAAGTTGGTCAGGTGGAGACATAAAGACTTGGTTGTATCCCGAGAAACCATCCAGTAAGGATAGCCTCTCAGAACCAGATACCTGTTGAAGGATTTGTTCCATGGGCAGGACAAGATAGCTGTCTTTATCAGACGTTCTATTAAGATTTTGGAAATCGACGCAGAGTCGGATTTCCCCATTTTTCTTCCAGACTGGGACAAGGTTAGAAACCCACTGAGTGTGTCTAACAGGAAAAATTATCTTAGCATTTAGGAGCTTATTCAATTCTTTTTGAACGGTCGGTTCGAGCTTGGGGTGCATTTTCCTTAGTTTTTGTTGAAAGGGTAAGGTTTGGGGCTTCATCGGGATGACATGCTGTATGATGTTAGGGTCGAAAGTTTTAAGGTCATCATACGTCCATGCAAAGACATCTTTAAATTCTTTGAACAATTTAATAAATGCAGCTTTTTCTTGTTGAGAACATCCCAACCCTAGATTAATGCATTGAGGATTTTCATTAGTTCCTAAGTTCACTTTTTCATAAGATAACAAGGAACTATTGGTTTTACAGTTGACCGTCTTTTTAAATTTATCTTGAATATCATAAAACTTCTCTAATCTAATTACATATTTAGGGATCGAATTTACCATATCCAATGAAGATTCAGGAGTTATCGGATCTGGTATTACCGTGAAATCGCGCAAATTGTCATCGTGTGTGTGTTCGTCTATCACCGTGCCTTGAAAAGTTTCTTCCATGTGCAGAAAGTTAATAATCTGTTGATCATCATCAAATACTCTCCAGTTCATGATGTTGTCGGGAACGGATGGCCGAAACAGTAGCTCAACGGAGAATGCATCTAGGGACAAGCCTTCTGCAGGAAGAAGTTTAGAAGCTACATTAGCTAATAAATCTTCTTCAGAATTATTCAATCTAGGAATAGAATTTATATTGAAAGAGGAAAATTTATTCATTAAATTCCATACCTCATACTGGTAGCTTTTGAGATGCGGAGACAGATAGTGGATAGAGTCTCTTACCTGTCTAACCACTATTTCAGAGTCACCAAAGATGGTTAAATTTTGAATGTTCATATCCGAAGCTTTTTTGATACCTTGCAGTAAAGCCTCATATTCTGCAGTATTGTTAGTACATTCAAATTCCAACCTACATGCAATCAATGTTTTGTTACCTACCGGATCGATAATGATGCAGCCTGCTCCAGCTCCTTCTCTGGACTTTGACCCGTCGAAATACAGAGACCAAATTTGATTTCCATCGGGCACATGAGACCATTGCATAGAAGTTGTTGGTTGCATGTATGCTACAATCCCAGACTGTTGTTCTGGATTGGTGTTAGGTGATGCCTTGGCCGTGCAATTGCCGAAGAAGGTGTCCATCCCTTGTACTTCGGGTGAATCAGAAGAAGGTGTAAATGGTTCGTTGGGATCATTCAAATATGTGATCATGAACTTAAGGTAGCGCTCACGATTTACTTTGATTTTATTAGGCTTGCCGTTCTCTGGAAGCCATAGATGGGACCAATCTGTCACGAAATAACCATGTAGCTGTTCCGACCAGTCCCTGCTTAAAAACAGACCATACACTTCTGGAATATCCACAACAATTATATCAATAACTTTATGAACCTTGGGGTTAGACGATAATCTAATAAGCACATTCTTTAGTTCGCCTATAACTTTAACATTTGTCTGATCAAGTTGTATGATTTTTAAAGTCGAGGGTTCAACTTCAGTGTTAATCTTTTGGAAAATGGACCAAGGCATCACATTGGATGACGCTCCTGAGTCTACCATACAATTATGCATGTTTCTATTAAAGATTTCGAAAGTTAACAGGAATGGAGGTACATTTTTGCGAGTACTAAGAGTAGTAGCTTGTGGATTTTTACTGGATGTTTCTAAAGCTACTTTATCTACATTATTTACATTATTTACATTACTTACAGGAATGATTCCTTTATCTTGAGGGTCAGGATTGTTTTTAGTGGAAGTCTTCTGGGGAACTTTGTTCTGCACAACCTTGTGACCATTAGAATTACCATTTTTGCCATTCTCCGAGATATTCTGTAACATTTTTTGTAGAAGAAATGGAAACTTCAATAACTCATAAATAGAAATGTTAGCCCTTAACTTTTTAAGATCTTCAACTACATCATAATCTAAGTTGGGGTTCACATTACTCTGTTTAGTCTCAGCTGATTTAGATTGCTTTGGAGGCGAGGTTGTAGTGTTTTCGGAAGAAGGTTTATTTGTTGTCTTACTCCTGGTATTATAGGGGTGTACTGTATCGAAGTTATCTTGAAAGATGTTATCCGAGAAGTGTCCAAAAATGTTTGGAGAAGACTCTTCTTCTTGAAATGTCTCTTGTTCAACTACCTCCTCAGGAATCGCAGGAGGCATTAAGTTATCTTGGGCTTCTAGAATTGTTTGAAGGGCGCATTGCAGACTTTCTAGATTTAGGCCTTCTGTGGTTGGATTAGGTCAGTTGGTAGGAAAAGGCTTCCAGAACGGGGGTTTGTAAGGTCCTTTGCTCGAGGAATCTTCTTCGGTCGACCTTTTCAAGTCTATAACTTGATTTGACAGTTTTTGAACAACTTTAGTTAAGTTTTCTAAATCAGAGCTTTCAGGTTGTGTTTGACTTTGGGTGGGTCTGGGGAGGATTTCGATCTTCTTTTTGGAAGAAGAATTAGTCTCAGTTTCGTTGCTAGTAGAGTCTTTAATACTAAGTATGTCTTTTTCAATCTAGCTGGCCTCCTTGAAGGCTTCTAACAACGTGGCTTTCTTAGATCATTTAACCCAAATAGCTATACTTTGATGCAAAGATTTAGTGTAGTATGCTATTATAAGACTCTCAACAGGCATGGAATCCGTAGGGATTTGGTTTTTTAGTGTTAAGAATCTTTGATTAAAGTCTTTAACTTTTTCTTTTGAGTTCATTTTTAAGCTAGAAAGGTCCATGACTAGGACTTCCGGAGGTTTATCGTCTCCGAACTTTTCCAAAAAGCATGACTCAAACTTTTCCCAAGACACGATGGTATGGGATTATTGGGCAAAGTACCATGTAGATGAATTACCCTCAAAAGTATAAGGGAACAACCTACAGACAAAGTCTTCATGTTCGACATTGCGGAGTCTTATGGCTAACATAAACTTTTTAATGTGATCTTCAACGATCTGTTTTGAGTCAGGGTCAAACTTGGGAAGCCATTTCTCCAGGTGTTTAGGTAGAGGATACCGAGCTCCAGGTATGGCTACGACATCCTGATCAAGCCAAGGTCTAGAAGGGTTGTTCTGATTTTCCATTGGGGTAGTGGGTGTGGAAGGCTGAGAAGGGGAATTGCCTTCGTTCATGTATGACAAAAATGCCTTTTGGTTTGATGAATGCAGAGGCCACTTTCCAGCGAGCTATGGACATCACTTTCATGGGAGAAAGGGACAAGTTCGTAGTCATTTACCTCGACGATTTGATAGTTTTCTCTAAAACTGATGAAGAACACTTGATGCATCTCAAACAGACCTTCGAAAAGTGTCGCAGGTTTGGTCTATCTTTGAACCCAAAGAAATCACATTTCTCTATGTGGGAAGGTAATATTTTGGGCCATATCGTATCTAGGGATGGAATCATGATTGATCCTAAGAGGATTGAAGCAATAGATACTATAAATATTCCCAGAAATATAAAAGAGATTCAATCTTTCTTAGGAAGAATAATTTTTTTATGAAGGTTTATCCCCAATTTCGCTAAGATTGTCAAATTGATCACAGGAATGTTGAAGAAGGACAACGGAGTAAATTGGAAAACCAAGGCTAGAGCATCGTTCGCGCATATTAAGAAATTCATAAGCAAAGCACCTGTGTTAGCAAGTCCAGATTATCTGAAAGATTTTCTTATTTTCTCATTTGCCTCTGAACATACTATCGCCACGGTGCTCCTACAGAAGAATGAAAAAGGATTCGAACAACCGATAGCATTTTTTAGCAAAATCCTTAGAGACGCAGAACTGAAGTATGACATAATAGAAAAACAAGCGTATGCAATGGTAAAAGCATTAAAGGCATTTAGAACCTATGTGCTCCATTCAAAAATAATCGTGTACGTGCCTACCAGTTATGTGAAAGATATATTGGTACATCCAGACAGTGACGAAAAAAGAGGGCGATGGCTCGCTAAAATCCAAGAATTTGATCTGGAATTTAAACCGGCCAAATTGATAAAAGGGCAAGGCCTGGCCAAACTCTTAGCTGAGTCAAATTTCAGAGCCCTTGATATCAGTTGCCTGCAGGAAGGCAACGAAGACACAAAACTAAACGAGATGGATGGAGAAACAAGTCCAACCCAGATCGAAGAAATTTTTTTATCATCGGGTTGGTACAGAGACATAGTGTCATACCTGCTAACCCTAAGATGCCCAAACAAACTATCACCATCTAAATGCAGAACTTTAAAACTCCATGCAGTCAAATATTGTATCGCTAAAAGTCATCTATATTGGAAGGATCCACTCGGTTTCCTATTAGTCTGTTTAGTCGAATCGAAAACTCAACGGGTTATAGACGAATTTCATGAGGGAGTCTGTGGGGGGCATCACGCATGGAGAGCTACGGCTTACAAGATCTTGAGGGCTGGGTACTACTGGCCTAAACTGTTTTCGGACGTCAATGCCAAAGTGCGTGCCTGCAACCCTTGTCAACTATTCGCAGGAAAACAGAAGCTCTCGGCACTGCCTCAAGTTCCAGTCAAAGATGAAGACCCATTTCAGAAATGGGGTCTAGATTTCATAGGCGAGATTAATCCCCATTCCATTTCTCAACATAAGTGGATCTTAACAACTACAGATTATTTTACTAAGTGGGTGGAAGCCATTCCAACCAAAAGGGCAATAGACTCGGTGGTGATTGATTTCTTGGAAGATAATATTTTGTCCAGATTCGGTTGTCCCCGAAAGGTAGTTACTGACAACGCCCAAGCCTTTAAATCTATGGCTATGATCAGCTTCTGTCAGAGGTATAACATCATCCTTGTCCATTCCACAACATATTACCCCCAGGGGAATGGGTTGGCCGAGTCATCTAACAAGAGCCTAGTAAATATAATCAAGAAGGTATTGGATGAAAATAAGAGGTCTTGGCATGTACACTTGAAATACGCATTGTGGGAAAACCGCATAAGCACTAAAAGGTCTATCGGCGTTTCACCTTTTCAAATGGTTTATGGGACAGATGTTGTTCTACCTATAAACCTAGCGCTACCAGTGATGAAGTTATGGCAGGATCAAAATGAAGAACCCAGTCATGTAACCAAGAGAATTAATCAGCTGATTGAGGTTCAACAACATAGAGTTGAAGTTGATGAAAAGATGCAGAAGTACCAAGATGATATGAAAGCATTGTTTGACTGCAAGGCAAAGGATAGGGAATTCCTCCTAGGTGATTTAGTGCTAAGATGGGATGCGAGAAAGGAAGAAGCCGCGAAGCATAGTAAATTCGATCACCTCTGGTATGGACCATTCAGGGTCTCGGCTCTAGAAGGAAAAAATTCTTTCCTACTGGAAAATATAGATGGAGAAGTCCTCAGCACCCCTGTCAACGGAAAATATCTAAAGCATTACATGACGTAACAATCGCCAGATTCAAAAAAAAAAAAATAATAATAATAATAATAATAATAATAATAATAATAAAAATAAAAAATAATTTTTTTGTGTACATATACGCATTTTCATTTAAACATTGCTTTTTGATTTTCTGTTTTTTCGTTCATAAAATTTTGACACATTTCGGATAAGATTTGTATTTGTATTTTACAGGATTCCAGCTGCATACGAAACAAGGAGGAGGAGTAAACTGAAAGTCATTGTCGGAAATAAATCGGCATAAACAGGTGATACCTAAAGTAATTTCGTATTGCGCAAAGAAAGTCAAGTGAAAAGGTAAAGATGAGATTTCTCAAAGGACATGTTATAAAGGACTGTTCAAAATAAAACCGAGGTAACACCATTCAAGTTGCAATAACAGTTGAACTGATAGATAACAGAGTTGTTTCTTGGTGTGATAATCTTTGAAAAAATTAAGACAGTTTAAGATTCTCCCAATCTAAAAGTAGTCAGTCAAAGTAAATTATCCCCAAAAATACCTACAAGAGTTAATCTTGAATTGTTTGACCTCTGTATTTTCAGTCAGTAAATCGCTACTTGGCATCCTTTCTATCTTCGGGTTTAACTTTTGACTTTTAAGAAGTCACCATCTTTCCTTTCCATATACGAAGGGATACACGTTTTTCATTTCAACCTCGTGAGTTTCAAAACAGATTGTGGAAAGAAAGCGGGTCTTCACAACTACTCGATCCCCTGCTGAGCAAAGAAACGTTTAGAGTGATCCTGACTTTCCTAGGTTTTTCAACGACATCGGAGGATTGAAGCTTGCTCAAATGGAATTCCCTTAAAAAGTTATTTTCCTTTTTTATCCCTAAGAACGAAGATGTTGTGAAGGTTAAGGGAAGGTTGGTACCGAGTAATCAATGTAAGTTGACAGACCTATAATGAAAAATATTACACAGATATCATCCCTGATACAAACTGATTGCCCCCATCTTTGCACTCTAAAAAGTAAATTATAAGACAGGTGGTGAAAGGAAATTCATAAATGATTCCCCCCACCTAGTCCAGGAGACGATGAAAGGAAATTTAGAAATGATTGCCCTCGTCTTAGCATTTAAATGCATAAATATATTCCGAAGTGGTGAAAGGAAATTCAGTAAAAAGGGGCCAGATAACTTCACCGGGATACTGAACAGACTCGCTGGCAGTGAAGCAATATCTAAGATATCTGTAAGTTTGTTATACATGAATATCACTCTACTCGGGTAACCAATGCTTTTTAAAACCCGATCCACATCCCAATTTCAAACAGGACTCCCCAATTAAAAACATATAATCTTATTCTTTTAGTGCAAGCCAATAACCACAAGATCTGTTGGGTCTCCTAGGACCGTTTCGATTGTCTTAAAACACACTTGAATTTAGTAGTGGGATAGGGGAAATTGTGAAAGGGACTACAACTATGTTTAAAAAGAATATCTAATTTTGTAAAAGCTTTTCGAGGTAAAGAACGAAAACTTTTCCCCCCTTCCGTGACCTCTTCTCAGAAACCTTTCGCTTGATTGAGCTTTTGACTCCATTTACCCAATATTGGCACGTGGTCTACTGTTATTCCCGCCTCACAGAAAGGCGGGATCCGTAGTTGGAGCCTATGTTGGAGCCACCCCTATTTTTATAGCCCTTCACAAGTTTCATTCTTAATGCTTGAAATCTAAAAATGATTTTCTTTTTTCCCTCTAAGATATCAATGAGCTCTAAAGCTTGATCACGCGAGCAACAATGATTATTCCACTCTCGAAACAAATCCTACCTGTTGTAAAATGTTTCCTTTCTCGTTCTACTTCGGGATCTCATAGATCAGATACTATAACTCATGCAGTTCACACGTCCCAAGTCACGAAACAACGAAGTCATTTTAGGTCTTCACTCAAAAAACTAACGAGGGTAAAGTTTTCCCCAATTCATGATTAAACGTTGTCGGGGTTTCGCGCCTCGGCGATCGCCAAACCCAAAAATTTATTTTCATAAACCCTGATAGCCGAGAACACGAGTTCCTTATTTGAGTAACTCATGTCAAGGTTGAGGGTAAAAGATAAACCGTGGTAAGAGATTCTCTCGGCATTTCTCCACTCGACGTTGTCCTTTTTGAAAGTTTGACCGTCTAAACCCCGACTCGCGAAGTCACGATGCAGTTATAACATGATTAATTAATTACTTAATCTGAGATTATCTTCCCTTTTAATTAATTCATGTTATCTCGATCTCGCGGTTTCGCATCTCGGCATGTAAATCTCCCAGAAACTTATCTTCAAAGCCCCGAGTCACGATGTGGTGAATATAATAATTATAAAATTAATCAATCCCCAAATCATGATTACCCTTAATTAACCAAAATCGATCTTCGCAGTCTCGGGTGTTAGAGACTCAAAATGTTAAAGGAAAATCCTCGATCTAGCGAGTACCGAAACACTATTAATAGCGATAAAACCGAATTAATTAAGATAAATCAATGAATATCCCGCGCCTTGATGTCTGCATGATTTAGGAGGTAGCCTTTTCCTCCATGCGCCAACTGATAGTTTAAAACTGCCAAAATTTATGACATTGATGAGGAAATAGGGTAAATCGATGTATAAGATCGGATTTTTATGACATAATTTATTTCCAAATGTGATTTAACAGACTTGTTCTGAAAGGTACCGAGTTTTTTGAGTATATATCAGAGTTGTATTTCATTATAAAATATGCATTTTCATAGCACACAGAGCTCACCACCTATGAGTAAACTAACTTCTGTATGTATACGCAGTTCTATCGCAGAAGAGATAAAATGCAAGCTTCATCCATGGCTCCGCGAAAAGCAGCAAAAGTGAATGTTGAGGTTTCAGGACAAGGCTCAAACAATGTCTCTGATACTTCGCCCCAAAGTATCAACTCGGTCCCGAATTGGTCATATGTTTCAGATATTCTGCAAGCAGAATTGGTGGATTATTCTGACAACTGCGACGACAACGAAAGAGATGATTTAACCACCAAGTACAAAATAGTCGTCCAATTCGGAATGCACAGAGTAGCAGCCAGACCGTGGTTTCTTCCATATTATGATATGGTCCGATGGGCATTGGACCATGTGGACATACCGAACAAGACTATCATGAACGAGCAAAGAGACACGATCGGGAATTTCAGGCTGGAGCATCTACAAACCATGTATAAGATGCCTATGACGTCCGACCACACATATGGCGCTGAGTTCTTGGAAGAATTCAAGGAGAAGGAATGTGAACAGTATGATAAAACCATGTCTAGTTTGATAAAGGATTGGGTTTCAAACACCGCGAAGTTCAGAGCTGATACCCACGGCATATATTCAATCACTTCGTTAGAACCGCAGTACAGATATGTGGCCATGATGACATGCCGGTTATATGGGAAAGAGGACACATCACATTTTTTCCTTGCGTGGGTGCCTCTAATGTTTTGGGTTGCCGAAGGCTGTTCCTTTAACTGGGCAAAGATGCTTTCGGATAGCTTCACCAATCGAGTCACAGGGTAACGAGAGCAGAAGGAGAATGGGAAGGCATCGTCATTCTTCATGTCTGCGTACATTATGGACACAATTTGTTCTATGACACCATTTCCATTGATGAACTGGAGTTGGAATCCCACCGAACATGAACCCATACATGTATATCACACAAAATTAGGGGAAAACAAAGAAGAAAATTTTGCGTATGAAATTTTTAACTGGGTGATGGTGCCTCTGCATGTCACCATTTTTGGTCACCCTCCACCCCGGATCTCGGACAGCATAGTAACAAATCTAAGCAGCATCGCGGACTGGTATGTAGAAGCTGAATTTTCCTACTTCAGAGTCTTCGGGGCTTCTATTCCGCCACATGCACTACCATTGTTCATTCCCGACAAGCTGGCTTGTCAGGAGGTTGCCTGACAAACGGTAATTGGTGGTGTGAGCAAAGAACTTAAAGGGTACTCGAAAAAGGTATGGATGTCGTTTCCTGTTTGTTTGAATTCCTATTCTTTATTAGATTTCGGGCATGCCAAAGCTGGGGCAACAGCCCTGGAAGACCTAAATTTGGTCTCCATCGAATACAAGAAGCACGATCCATAGAGGGTCGTGAGCAATCATTTGGCTAATTGCGGGCTCAAGAGATTTGAGCATGAGAATTCACCCTCGAATGACATTTTTTGAGGAGTGAGGTCCTATGAATAAATTCTAGCCCAGATTCAATCCTTTGCACCCGAGGAAAGAGCTGATGTATTGAAGTTCCAGGAACACTGACGTAGTTGTCTTCCCGCTATGTTGCGAGGTGAGGGTCCAAGTATTTCATAGAAAAAATAGAAGGATGCCAAAGGTTCTAAAGATGCAACTCCCGACCAAGGAAAACACTAGGACGAGGGGGAACAAATGAAGAATCCGGAAGAAGAGAAAAAGACTCCAGACCCGCCAAAGAAACAGAATCCGGAGACATAGATAAAGACTCCAGAACCGCCAAAGAAATAGAATCTGGAGACAGAGATAAAGACTCTAGAACAACCGATGAAGCAGAGTCTGATCGATACTCCAGGAAAATATACGAAGCAGATCGGAGAACCCATCACATCAGTTACCCCCTTGCAGTCGATGCAGGGAAATATCGATGCAGGATGGATTTTCAACGAAGAGATGAGGCCCATAAGAGTAGAAGAACTCCCTCCGAACGATTTTTTCTTCAATAAAAAGAGAAAAGAAGTAGTAAAAATGGAATTCTACCAGGAAGGAGAGTCGACTGCCAAGAAGTATAAAGTTATGATCGAGGGAAAGGATAAAAAGAATGAACAATTCACCACTGAGATAGCAGGGATGCTAGGAGTCTATGCCTCGGTGAATAAATTTTTAGTTGGGCTCCTAAAAAACCAACTTAAAAGAAAGAATTGCCTCATTAGGACCCTTGAAGCCATATTGGCCACAACAACACAAACTGCTAAAGATCAGGCGAGCGTAGGAATAGAGCAGGCCAGATTAGCCGATAAGAACGAGATAGAGATGCTCAAAACTAAGCTCGAGCAAGCACAGATGGTGGTCCGGGATGGTCGGATGCAAGCGAGCTAGCAGAGGAATTTGATCGAATAGTTATAGGCTAGGGTGGATATTGCTGAGAACAGAATGATAGACATCGGGATGTTCAAATCCCATGCGATCGAGATTCGGAGCAAAGTCTCTGCGGCGCAGCAAAATTTGCTCGCCAAGGTAGAAGTGATTCGGGATAAATGTCTATTGTTAAATCAGGTTTCCAAGAACTTATCTGCCAGAGAAAGGGATGTCGGAGCAGCTCGGGTTTCCTTCTAGGAGGCGGTGATAGCCACGAACAACAGGGTTTCGGCAGGTACTCCTAGGCTCACCATTTCAGAGAAAACTAGACGAAACATCCTATTAAAGGAATGGGAGCATAAAATAACCTAAAGCAAGAAGGAAGCCCAAAATATAACCAACTCCTTGGAGGAGGCCTTTAATTCTATAGACGGCGAGCTACTGGGCATTGACAGCGGGTGCGATGTCGAGGCGCTAATGCAAATGAATGTGGAAAATATATCGCTTGATCTTAAGGATAAAGAAGAAATATATTCGACCGATATCTCTCAGATGACTATGGTGGACATATTCCAAGTGGATAAATGCATGATCAAACCCAGTGCGCAATTATGCGCCATCGACATCATCGACGGATAGATGGAGGACATGCTGCAACAATTAGGCCGAGAATGTTACTTCTTTGAAGCCAGTTGTCAAGCAGAACCATCGCGACTAATATCTCAGCTAGTGGAAATATGTATCGCTTGTACCGAGCTCACGCAACGACAAACATCTGGCACCAAGTGAGAACAGAGTAGGAGAAATGGAGTGATTGCACTCCTCCCTGTCATAACCAAAATTTTGTGACTATTGAGATTCTACCTTATTTGTAAAATTGTATAAATATATCACAGTAAGAAATAAACAAGGCTGGACCTTTTTGTGTCATTTGTAACAGAGTTTTTTTACATTTGAGAGTTAATACAAGTAGATCTGAAGATTCTCAATTCCGTCATGACTGTGTTACAAGTTTGCTTCCTTGTATCTCATATTTCATTTCATTTCACATTTTTAATTGATGTGCTTCGTTATAATTTAGTACGACCACTACTATAGTGAACAAATTTTGGTTTTCTTCATTTGTTTACTGTTTTTCCTCTGTGCCAACTATCAGCGGGTGTAAGACCAGTCTGCATTTTCACGATTCTACACATATTCTCTGTTACATCGGTTAATTCCTTACATCTTTTCCTCTCCTGTTTATGTGTGATACTCTCCCTTGATAGGAGCCTTACACCATAGACATTCAAGTGTTTTTTCTCTGATCTCACACTTTTATTAAATTATAATACAGTTACGGGAACGAGCCTTTGATTTGCATCCATATTTTATTTCTGAAACCGTAAATTCTCTTTTATATGACCAAATTGAGACAACACTTAATCCCTCTCTAAAGTTTTTTCCACTTTTACTGTTCCTCCATGACTGTCCCTGTACCAACACAGCCTAACATCGAACCCAGACTATCGAACCAAACGTGCATTGCCTTAAACCTCTTTGACACAATTCTTAAGACGACAACTAACCGGACTGAACTTGAACGATCATGGACAACCATTGAACAAGACATAACTATCCAGGAATAGTTGGAAGCCAGACAATGCCAACAAAGAAATATTCCTTAGTTTCCTTTGCCGAAGGTTGACGTTTCTCCCTTCTCCACCTTTTACCCACTTTTGGATGCCTTGACACTATACTTCTAAGCCTTAAGTACAGACTCAGGAACAACACCTGTCATTGATGACCTCCTAGATGAATTGAGTGGCACCCAATTCTTTACTAAACTTGATCTTCGCTCGGGCTATCACGAGATACGTATGAAAGAGGCAGACATTCCCAAGACGACCTTTCATACTCATGAGGTCCACTATGATTTTTTGGTCATGCCCTTTGGCTTGTGTAATGCCCCCTCCACCTTTCAAAGCCTCATGAATCATGTCTTTTGTCCCTTTCTCCGTCATTTTGTCTTAGTTTTCTTTGATGATATCCTCATCTATATAAAAACTTGGATCGACCATCTTACTCATGTGGATCAAGTTCTCCATCTCCTCTCCCATCACCAACTTTTCCTGAAACAGTCTAAATGTTCTTTTGGTGCCTCAGAAGTAGAATACTTGGGTCATCTGGTTGGAAAGGATGGCGTCAGGGTGGATCCGAAAAAGATTGAAGCTATGCAAGATTGGCTGCACCCAAAGACTCTCAAAAGATTGCATGGATTTCTGGGATTAATAGGGTATTATCGCAAGTTTGTTAAGAACTACGAAAAGATTGCATCACCTCTCACTGCTCTCCTCAAAAAGAACTCTTTCACTTAGACTCCAATCGCTGCTCTAGCTTTTCAAACCTTGAAGATGACCATGTGCACCACTCCATTTCTGGCCCTTCCTGATTTCACAAATACCTTTGTGTTGGACTTTGATGCCTCAGGGAAATGAATCGGTGTTTTCCTTATGCAAGAGGGTTGACCTTTGGCCTTCACTAGCAAGCAAATGTCTGAAAGGAATCCAGGAAAACCCATTTATGAAAAGGAAATGTTGGCTATTCTACATGCCTTTGAGCTGTGGCGTCCTTATCTCTTGGGGCAATGCTTCCAGATCAAGACCGACCATCAAAGCCTCAAGTACTTTTTGGAACAATGCATTTCCTCCGAGGAGAAACAAAAATGGGTGACTAAGCTCTTTGGTTATGATTATGAGATCATTTACAAGAAGGGAAAAGACAATGTAGTGGTATATGCACTGTCCCGAAAATATGAAGAAGAAGGATCCCATTTTTCTCTTTCCTTCATTGTACCCGATTGGCTCCAAGCTGTGCACCAGGAATGGCTTCAAGATCCCAAAAGTTCACATCTGATCCAGCAATTGCAAACCAAGGCTCCAGATCCCCCAGGGTACTCTTGTCTCTAGGATGAGCTTCGATACAAATGTCATTTGTATTTAATTAAACAATCAAAGCTTAAATCCACAGTACTTTCTAAGCTTCATGATACACCCATAGCGGGGCACTCAGGGTTCACCAAAACATATGACAAAGTCAAACGTTCTTTTTTCTTGGATGGTATGAAACAGGACATCCATAATTTTGTAGCTAAATGTGAGGTGTGTCAACGCAACAAGGGAGAAACAGTCAAATATTCAGTCACACTACAACCGCTTCCGATTCCACCATCTATTTGGAAGGATATCTCTATGGACTTTATTATCGGCTTACCCAAATCAGGGAATAAATCAATCATAATGGTGGTTGTGGATTGCCTTTCCAAGTATTCTCATTTTTTCACTCTTCAACACCCATTTACTACATCCACGGTGGCTCAACTTTTCATGGACCAGGTCTTCAAGCTTCATGGCATGCCGCACTCTATTGTTTCTGATCGTGACCCAGCTTTCACAAGCGATTTTTGTCAAGAACTGTTTAAACTCCAGGGCACCCAATTTCATCTCAGCACATCTTATCATCCCTAAACTAATGGTGAAATGGAAGTTGTCAACAAGTGTTTGGAAACATATCTAAGGTGTTTTTCTTCTGAAAAACAACATCAGTGGGCTCAATGGCTACCCCTAGCCAAATGGCGGTACAACACTTCCTACCATACAACTACTCGCATGACTCCTTTTGAAGCAGTATATGGACAGAGGCCACCTTCAGTTCTCTCATACTTACCGGGTACCTCAAAGGTCTAGGTGGTTGACCAAACACTTACAGTTCGAGATGATATTCTTTGTACCCTTAAAGAGAACTTGTTCATGGCACAAAATCGCATGAAGCAACAAGCAGATCAAGGTCGCCCTGAACGTCAATTTGCAAAAGGGGATTAGGTGTTTTTGTGACTGCAACCATACAAGCAAAATTCCCTCAAGGTCGAGCATTGTCAGAAGCTAGCACCCAAATTTTATGGTCCTTATACAGTTCGCAAGCATGTGGGACAAGTCACATATCAGTTAGCTCTGCCCAGTCAGTCGAAGCTAGATCCAGTTTTCCATGTTTCATGCTTAAAGAATGTGATTGGAACTAGGTACCAAATTCAAACCAACCTTCTCGAGGTAGCTGAAGAAGGATCCATTTGGCTACAACCAGAAGCAGTTTTGGACCAGTGTGAGTGTCGCCTGCGTCATAGAACCATCAAGGAAGTGCTAGTCTAGTGGAAAGATACGAATCTAGCAGATGCCACTTGGGAACCAGCTACCATTCTGCAGCAGTTTCCTCATCTCAAGCCTTGAGGACAAGACTGTTTTTAAGGGGGCGAACATGTTAGGGTCCTAACCCGCACATAGGTAGATTAATATATTCGGATGTAATAAAGATCAATATTAATAAGGCCTTTCAATAAAATAGAATAAGGCGGATGTAAGAAGACCTAATAGAACCTTCCGCTTCTAGAAGGATCTTCCTGTAGATGATTCTCTTGATAGACATATTTAGTATAAATAAGGGTCGAGGGTATGAAAACCCTAGCTTGGATATTATTGTAACAGACAACTGCTCGATTGGAGGTTGCCCCCTCGAAGAGGCCTATGAACATTTCTTTCTGAATCAAAGTGCTATTTCTATTGTTGTTCTTATATCATTTCTGTGTTATTGTGGAGATTATGTTGGATATATTACTATTATTCTGCCATTTCTAGCATTTTATTTCTATTATGCATATTTATTATATCTGGTATCTTGCACCAACAATTGGTATCAGAGTGTTACAAGGAAAATCTCTCTATGGCTAGGGTAAACCACAACATATGGAAATGACTACAGAAATCAACTCTCTTCTCAAGTATTCTATGTAAACAAATATGTTAGAAAGACAAGATAAAATGCCTACCTCGTACAAACATTCGATGGAGTCCACCATTGAGCAGTTGACCCAAAGAAATATACCTGTGACCAGTCCTCAATAACCAAGCAAAGCAAGCATATGGTGATAGTAAATGATGTTAGCACATTCAATATCATAATCCATTAATAAACATGATAAATACTCCCATGGAATAATAATTCAAATATTTTCAAGATATCAATTGGATGTGAAAAGAGTATTTATATTAATATATGATCAATAGAAGTGAAAATGTTACAGACTTTCGTGTCAGTACGGTTCAAAACCGAGAAACTAAGTTCCTTCCAGTTGGGCCTCCACCACTTCAATCCTCCACCAAAGGAAAGCTCATAAAAGAGAAACAATGAGGTTCTTAATCAATAAGGGAAGAGCTTGGGGACTGAACATTGCATTCAAACTTAAATGAAAAAGGGATGTAGACTCAATATGAAGTAAATAATTTCTCCATAGTAACTTTTCTCTCAAATTTGAATTATTTCTCCTCTTTTAAATAGCTCGTATTTGTCCCATTTATAGCCTTCAAATGGAACTGAAGGGAAGAGTTGGAACGTTTCCAGTATATAGAAGGCCAAGAATTATAGATCTCCTGTCGTGACATGGAAACCAGACACCAAAATTATTTTTTGGGCATAAATCTCGATGTATGTGGGTTGTAGTGGTGGAGCTTGCATATACACATGTTGTATAGTAGGAAAGGTTCATACATTTGGAAAAATATGTATTTTTAGCTCTGGGATTTACAAATAGGGATGATAAGTTTGCATGGGGAAATGGAAAAATGTCTTTTGTGCAAGATTGCATAGGGTGAGGAAAATATTTCTATAATAGATTCCCCCTAGTGTGTGAGGTCAGAGGAGTATCGGCTATGGACTAAATACATTATAAACAACCCAAAAGTGGAGTGATGGGGAACCAGTTCGAAGAACTAGTTTCTCATTACATTATGCACTGACTTTTCATACATGGTTGCCAATAGAAATAAAGCACAGATCCATGTGAAAATATACCAAACAATTGTCTATGACCATGAATAGGAAAATACAAATGTGGTTACATCCCAAAATTTGTTATAGTCACGAACAAGGCCCAGTAGAACCAGTTGCAAAATCAATCTGAAGATATATGTATACAATGGAGTACAATCTGATCTCCATGATCACTAAAGTCATATAGGTATTGTTCCAATGAAAAGGAAGAAACAACTCAGGAAAGTTGTGGCCACATACTAATGTATTCACGTTTTCTACACAATCTTCAAGGGGTGAAAGTCTACATCATGTGAATAAATGAGTTGAGGTCGAACACAATGAGAAATCATTTGATTACTGGTAATTGAGGTATATCGTTAACAAACACAAGACAACCTACCGATAATGAAAGTAGGTATCAAGGCACCAAGTACATTCTTACAAGTGTGAATAAAGGAGTCAGCGTCGAACACTTGAAGAATCCATCGATCAGGAGACATTGATGTATTCCCAAATGTTGATGGTGAGAGAACCTTACACTGATGATTGCAAGCCTCAAGGTACTCATAATAATCTAGGTCTCATTTCCATAATAGATGAGCTGAAGTTGATGGAAGGAAACCTGCTGAAAGGAGAGAATTAAGGCATCTCTCATTAGTCAGGATGAGGTACAAAGAAATAGCTTCGTGATTTGGAGGAAATCAGATGAAGAACATGTTCACAAACCAACGACCATGTGCATATTTCACATGTGCCAAGTGCAAGCGGTACATGAAAAAGACCCTCTGAATAACAACGAATGAGGAAAATTGCTGACAAAGGTGAGGAAACAACCAATAAGGCTAATCGCATCCAAGACACTACATGAATCCCAATGTGTGAATATATGTCTTTCTGTTGAACACAAGGGAAACCACCTAGTCAATGATTAATCATGAAATGTTGACTGTTGGGTTGAAGGTTACCTATCAATGATGAAAGTAGGACTAGGGTGCGTGATAGGACTACAATATCATGTGACTCTGAGACAAACTAAGGGTATGCAAAATTCAAGAGTTCTGAGAAATGGTCGACACAGGTTGATAGAATTCCTTTGAACAAGAGCATGAGACATATGGAAGACTCTAGTAGCATAGACTTAAGGATGAAATGATGAGATGCATGAGGAATCAATGAAATTATCTATAGGGACTGGAAGAGTAACTAGTCAGTAGAGAAGACTCTGTAATGAGCCCATCTTCCTAAGGCCATGTTAAACCCAAAATTATAATGGCAAATGGACTCAATAACTTTGTGCCTTGTTCAAAGGTGACACAATTACTTCCAATATAAGATAATACTCCCTTCCCACCCATTGTTTTTTGTTTTTTCATAGACAAATGAATTCTATGATACATAGGAGGAAATGAGTGTCACAAGTAAGAAAAACTAGTTCCAGTAGTGGAATATACCTATGCTCAATGAAAGGAGATGCATGTGGGAGATGGACACTAGAGGGAATGTTCCCTCCTAGGTATAGGGTGTTAAATTGTGAAGGATATAAACAAGGCTCTGCTTGGTTGAGGATACAAAAACTGCTGAGGAAAACAGTTTATAACACAAAGAGAGAACTGACTAAAAGCTCAATACTGCAAGCAAGGGAATGAGATGTAATCACAACTTAATGCCAAAAAATGTCTTTTTTTATGACATTTAGTCTACTTGGTGTGAAAAATTAATAAACGTGTGCCAAATAGACATCCTTTCAAATCCAATTTACGAGTCTGAAAGAGACAAGTTCACTTGGAAATATTTTCTCTTTTTGAAAATGAGTTGGAAAAGGGCTTAACTAAGACTCACGACCTTTGAAGTCCAACTTAACGAGTATGAAAGGGACAAATCACTCGACAATAATTTTTCTTTTTGAACGAGTCAAAAAATTTCTTAACTCGGACTCTGTAAGAGTTTGCTAGGAGACATGTCATGGGGGAGTCCAAGGCTCCCGTGCTGGACTTCTGTGGAATGTCAGTATCTTATGAATAGCCGACATAATCTTGGAAAAACCCAAATATCTCCAAGTTGAGGAGGATAAAGTGCTAGCGGTGGTTATCGTCTTCATGATATAATGGATGATGTCTCTTACTATAAAATACATAGATGGGGGCATTGGATGCCCCACAAGGCCATCCCAATCGAAGTGAACTTCCTCAGGAAATGGAGGGAGAGTACTCGGTGAGAGAAAAACTCTCTCATGTTTATAAGGAGTGTTATCGGGGATGCTAATGACATGGTTTAAGGATGCATCACCCTCCATAAGGAGAGTAGGATTGAACATAGTTTGTACTAGTACGACCACTTCTTTGAGCATTAGTTGAAGAGAATGTGTGATAACAGGAATAGGGTACACACCACCTTCGACAACAGGGGTGTGGTCTGGAGAAGATTGCAGCGGTATTACTTCCATGTCAACCAAAGGAGAAACGAGGTGTGGGGAAACCAAATGCACCTTAGAATCTGAAGGGCCCTTAAGTGAGCCCCATGTTTCTAGTATCCCAACAGTAGCTAGACACAAATGAGTAAGATGGTATCCTTCGCAAATCCTGCAAAGGAATTTAGGCTTACATATGAGACGTCTAGGCTTCTCGATTCCCCCAACATCGTTCCCAATAGCCGGTGGCATTCTCTCAACATGACTGGTAGAGGCGAGAGAGCCATCTCCTACATGATGTACAGAGGTTGGATATGTGGAATTGATATGACTCGTGGCGACTAAAGTGGTGCCCCCAACACGACTAGCAACGGTTGGGTGTGAATTGTCAACATGACTTACAGAGGTTGACTACCCATCTCCAACATGACTGATAGAGGTTGGTGATGGAGGTATAGTATGAATGGCAGTGAATTGACTTGCGTAGGGTTGTGGCACTTGAGACCAAGGTCCAGGGAAAGACTGGGTTTGGAACATTGCAAGACAGGAAGGATCCTAGTTCACCCCTTGTCCCTGTCTGGAAAGGTAGTATCCTCCGCCTAACTGATCCAAAGAGGTGTGTATGAGCATCATCACTGAAGTCTACGAAGAGATGGAAGTATGATAAAGAATATTCAAGTGAGGATATATGTTGCCCCCTTGTGAAGGGGTTCCATGAAGAGGGTGGCATGAATCATAAAACTAATTCTTCTTGTATGAAATACCCCAGGATATGTGTGGACCCACCATGGAAAACATGCTCGAAGGAACATGCATAGAAGATGAAGGAGACACATATGGGGTGTAATAAGTAGAATAAGCACCTATTTGAGTATTATCTCCTGACAGAGCATAGATAGGATTAGATCCATAAGAGGGGAGGTTCCAACCTCCCTCAATGAGAGTTGGTTGAGGGGAATGACTCATATCAAACGAATATGTAGGCATAGAGGCCATGGTGCTCCCAGATCCAATGCTAGGATTCATATAAGTGGACCAAGGAGAGGATTGAAAAGGTGAAGGAATATCACTAGGAAAATGAGTAGAGACCCAAGGCATGGATTGAGCATCATAGTTATGCATACCATTACGAAAAGAGGATGGATTTTCCCCCATAAAATGAGTGAACATGTTAAGAACCAAACATCAATATATCATAGAAAAACCTCAAGAAAAGTACTCAACGCCTTGAAAAAGAGATAATATCAGATAATAAGCCTCTTCGAGGGGGAAACCTCCTTTTACCCCACTTAAATGTTCAAGTACAAGATGA